>JAVHLU010002061.1:0-21941 GCA_036785755.1 Colletotrichum ledebouriae
AATATCTCTTTAATAATACTTTAATAACTATAAAACATAAAATAATAACTATAAAAGTATTTCCTTTATAGAATAAATACTTTAAAAATCTATATAAATTCTAATAATAGTAGTGACCTTATATATATATATATATATTTATAATCCTTAGCTTTATAGCCATAAATATATAGAAATTGCGCACGGACTATATAGTGATCTAAGCGCGATTTCTGCTTAATAAGCTACTGCTTTGTAGTTACGTTTTAGAATATCTTACCCCTCACTTTGTGAGGGCAGGATTTATAACTTAAAAACAATATTATTAATACTATTAATATTTAACGACTTCTCTATCAATTAATTCCAGGAAAAATTCCTCCTTATGCTTAAATTTATTAGCTTTCATCACTATATTACTCAGCCGATTAATATCTATTATTCAGGCTGTTTTAGCATCCCCTTTGCTACTTATATACCTATTCTTATAATAATAATAACCTAACTTACGCCTAGGGGGGGACTAGCTAGGAGGGGGGATAGTATTATAAGCTATACCTAGGTTAAGCCTATCTAGGCTTTTACCTAGGTTTATTACTTTAAGGAGCTACCTAGGGCTTACCTAGTGCTTACCTAGTTATTCCCTATAGATTAGTAAAATCTCTACTAGAGAAGAAAACTTCCCCTTTTCCTCTTTAGCTTAAATAAATAGTATTATAGCGACCTCTTATTAAATAAACTTAGGTCTAACCCCTTATATAACCTAAACTAATAGGCTAGTTACTAAATACCTTATTTAAACTAATAATCTAGAATTTTATAAATAGATAGCCTAACTAGGTAGAGATACTTCTTAACTCCTATATACCTTCTATAAATTAAAACGAATTTAATACTTTAAACCTTTCTACCTACTTTCCCTATACTATCCCTTTATAATAGTAAACTATACTATTTAAATTTACTAAAGCTATTATTTCCTCTAAATCCCTTCCTTACTCCTATATAAATCTTTTAATAGGTCCCTCCCCTACTAACTTTAGAATAACCTCCCTATTTCGCTTAATATTATATCTAAATACTAATATATATAATATATATCATAGCTAATAAAGCTAACGAGTACTAACCTAATAAGATAATTCTTAATAAGACTACTAAGCCTAGAAAGTATTATATTAATAATCATATATTTATTTTACTTAATAAAGTTAGAAATAGACCTATTCATAATAATCTTCTAATTCTATAATAAGTTAGATTAATATCTAATTAACTTAACTTAAATAATAAGTAGACTACTATAACTAATAATAATAATACTATCTTATAGGAGCTTGCTATTATTAATAATAAGCCTAACCTAACTATTAATAAGTTAATAACTAATTATAACCTATCTAATGCAGATAATTTAACTAATTGCGATATAATACTATAAGATTCTATATAACTATAAAATAATAGCTATATCACGACGTGTACTTATACTCCTTAAATAAATAATAATTATGCTATGCCTAACCAGATAAGAGGACTTACCCTAATCTAGCTAATAATAACAATAGAAATTATCCCTAACTACTAGAATAATATAATATATATAATAACTCCCTAATAGACATCAGGATAGATAACCTAATAGCTTTTATAGATATAAAGGAAAATAAAACTAATATCCTAAGTTTGTATAAGTATCTATTTTTTATAACTAATAAATCGTATATAAATATAACTAAGGGATACTATAGAATAAGAGGATAAAGTTTTAAGATTTATAAGAATAGTTTTATAATAGGTTTATATAGTATTAATAATAATATATTTTTATTTTATTTTTAGGCAGGTAGATTGCTATATAACGCTATATAATATCCCTATATTAGGAGGTCTCTGCTAGGTAGACTAGAGAATATAACAACTTGCATAATACATGACCCGACCCCACCTGTGGTGGCAGGGTAGGTAACTTAGGTAGGCAAGCGTGGCAGCCTTGGGAATTCCGTTCGCTAGTGCAAGGCTGCAACCTAAAGTAGGTTCTTCAGTGTTGTTGTTGGTTCCACCTCAGTGTCGCGCGTGCCTGCCCCACCAAACTCGACTCCAATCCACCCGCGAAGGTAAACCTTCTATAGGTGGTTTCTGACAAAGCTTCCTTTCTACCCTTCTATCTCATAACACTCCTTTCGACCCAAAATTTTTTCGCAGAGCATTGCAATCGGATTTTGCAACGAGGCACTGCACTTGTACCTCTGCGCGCTGCTCGATCTCGTTCGCGCCGGGACTCCGATGCGCACAGGCATCCTACGTCATAAGACACAGCTTCACTACCATGCGCTTGCTCTAAGGCTGTCATTTGTCGCCTGCGTTCAAGGTCGGGATAACTTTTGCCAAAAAGAAAATATTCTAAAGGTATCTAGACTGTTTCTGGCTCTTGCTACTCAACTTCCCCTTCAGCCCCTGCTAACATCTGCACCCGTGCGACGCAGACTGCCACATCCTTGCGCCATGGCTCCAGGGCGATCAACTTCCACTCGCCGCAAGGCGCCTCGCACTGCTAAAGAGTCATCTTCTATCGCATCACAAATGAGAGTCACCAAACCCGAAATCAGGTCAGAGTCGGCAAAAAATGCTCACGGGCTGCGATCCAGCCCCAGATCAACTACCCATATACGACCACATGATCGCGAGAAGTCCGACTCTGAATTATCGCCCGAGGAGGAAGACGACGAAGATACCGAGGACGAATACGGCGAAGAAGAAGGGAGCAAGCGACGCAAATCCACTCGTACGCCCAAGACAGGCTACCGCAGGAGCTCGCGAATGGCCGATGTAGCCCGTCGTTCCGCCACCGATGCAAGGGCAAGTCGCGCAGCTGCCAGAGGAAAAAGAGCCGTAGGCGCCGAACTCAACAGAGTCGCGAGTGGCCGTGTTTCTAGAAACTCAGTCAGGAAGCGAGGTCGACCGCGGAAGTCTCATAAGACTAACCATGGAGACGAATCCGACGAAGACGATGACGAAGAGGGAAACGAAGGGACCGATGATGCAGATCATGACGAGAAAATTGACGGCGACGTCACCGTCGAAAATTCTATGCCTGAATCACGCGCGCCTAAGTCACCTCGCGGTCGCCCACCGAAGAAGACTGGCCGCGGTCGTCCATCGAAACAGGCGACCTCTCAGGGTGTGCGGAAGCCAGAGAACTATGTCATACCAAACTGGCTAGATCCGCGCATGGCGCACGATATTTGGGTTCAGATCTTCCGATATGCTGCTCTTGCCGGCGACGAGGAGTATATCCAGGATGCCAATTGGTTGCTTCAGACGGCGCGAGTATGTCGAGACTTCACAGATCCGGCTCTCACGATTCTTTATCGATGCCCTCCTGTCACTACCGAAACGAAGGCAAATGGGCTCGCTGAGTTGCTCGAGAAACCCTCTTCAATGACTGCTATCAATTACAAAGTGAAGATCGAGGCATTGCACATCGATGTTCGACTGGTCTCCCTCCAGAACTACACACCGGCAATCAAGCTCATGCAGAATCTCCCTCGTCTGACAGAGGTTCTGCTATCTCACGGGTATGACCAAGCACCATACCGTCTATTGATGAAGCCAATCAAATGGACCTATCCCCCCGATCTGTGGCAAGCTTTTGAGCCATCACCTACCGCGAATGCCGAGGCGGGAGGCAAAACAACCATCACCCGCCTTCAAAGCTGGCAGTGGAGCTCTAGGCTTATGAACAAGGATTGGGAGGGCAGTCTTGCGAAAATGAAGGAAATTCACCAGTTGCCCAGCTTCGCCTCCCTTCGCAAAATCAGGCTAGTAAATTATCAGCTGCCGTCAGTCAAGTTCGAAAAGGACGACCCGGAAACTCTTGATGAGGACGAGAGATCTATCGAGCTTATTGCAGATGCTCTTTTCGTACTGAATGATCTCGAGCAGCTTGTTTTCGAATCTTCTACAATCCTTTGCACATCACTCTTTCCCCTGCTCACTACGAAGTTGAAGCGCCTGGAGTTGATCAATTGCGCAGAAGTCACCGCTGAGAACCTCGGATCCTACTTGATGTCGAGTGGCCATCAGCTTGAGGCCCTCATCCTGAACCACAACCGATCATTGAGCTTGGCATTCCTCACCGTACTCGGCACTGCTTGCCCGCACTTAAATGAGCTGCGTGCGAACTTCAAATACTTCAGCCTGTTGGAGACGGTCGATAATAACGAACCGCTGTACGATTATGTCTTGCTCTCTGATCAGTTGCCTAGCTGGCCTTCGGCACTTGAGACCCTTCACCTGGAAAATCTGCGTAGGTGGGACATGAAGACTGCAGAAATGTTTTTACAGTCTTTCATCGATAATGCTCCGGCTCTCCCCATGCTACGACATTTGTCCATAAAAGCAATGTTGGATATTCCTTGGCGGCAGCGCAGTACTTTCCGCAAGTCGTGGCAGGAAAAGCTCGACAAAGTCTTTCTCCGACCAATCAAGGATCCCGAGCCAAACTTTACCTTGCGACCACTCGAAGACAAGTCTGCAGAGGCGGCACAAAGCAAGCGAAAACGGAGAAAGGACCTCGTCGAACCGACACGTCGTAGCAGCCGCGTCGTATCACATGGATCTTCCCGTTCGTCCCGCGCTAGCAGCGCGTCGAGGGATCTCCGCAACCACATGCGGAAGCCAAAAACCTATCGCGAGCCCGACAGCGATGAGTTTGAGTCCGGAGGGGAAAACGATGTGGTTATGGGCGAGACTGTCGATTCATCAGTAGATAATGCTTCAGACGAGGCACCTAAAGAAGAGGACAGCGCGCCTGCTTTGGAGGGCGCTTTCATCCAGGGCCTCTGCGCGGTCGTCGATATCAACATTGACAACCAGAAGCCTAGAGAACACCAGTATAACATGGATGACTTCCTCAACGACGAGGGCGACTTCGAGACGGACGACGAATGGAACGGGGATATGGACTTTGATTAGCACGATTAGCCATTCTGTCTGTAAACAGCCATTGGCTCAGGTTGAGCTGCGTGGGGGATATCACGATTTATATTGCCTGCTTATCGGACAGGACATGTTTGGGCTTCAGTCCGGCATTTAGGGGAAAAATACGGGGAGGCTGAGAGGAACTCGCCTGAACTCGACTGGATGACTATGAAGGGATTATGAATGGAATAACACGTTAATGGCACGGGATATGAATGACCACTTGCCTCGATATGACATACTATCGTGGGTGTGCAAAAGACGAATCGCTGGCTTAATAAGGCAGCTAAAACAAGCATCTGCCCCGGAAATCCGTATTCACTTGTGAAAGACGACGTGGCGACTCCTTCCTCCAGTGACAAGAGCACTCCCGAGGCAAACTCAGCACGGCGGACGAGCTGCCACCAAGTAAGACAGGCCTAGATAATTCAACGATGTCTCGGAGAAGATGAAAAGGGGAATTGGCCCAGATCTCTAGTCTATTTAAAACCTGTCAAGGGGTATCGTCTGCGACCCGAGAAAGGCTCTCTCTACCTCATCATGCCCTTTCAATCAATTCGTACAGGTGTGGATTGGCTCTCCCTCTCTCAGTCTCGTTCACAGTAGTAATACGTGATCATCAATCCCCATCATCCACGCAATCAATAATCCCCCATTGCGAATGGTGATTGACTTGAGCTTATTTCTCACCTCCAACCATCCATTCATGTCACCATATATCCTCTTCCGTCGTCCTTGCTTCAGAAAGCCGCTCCTCCCAACCCCTCGCCGGCCAAGCTCTTGAGACTCTGCTCGCTGAGATCGACCCTCGTCTTCCACGCCTTGGACTCCATCTCAAGTTTGTCCCATACCTGCAGGCTCTGGCGTAGCTTGTCGTGCTTGGCATCTAGCTCCGCCCGCGCCTTTTCCTCCTCGACCTTGAGTTTCTTGTAGTGCGGCTCAACCTCTCTCGTGATACCCGTGGTCGTCGGCAAGAGAGACGGGTCGATCTTGCCTCCCGGGATGATGGGCGTAAGGGTGGCGAGCATGCTCTGCGCGAGAGTGAGACGCTGGCCTTGGGCGCCGTGTTGTGAGGAAGGGCCGGTGGGAGGATTGAAGGCCTTCGGAGTGGATGCTGAGTTTGGTGTGCCGGTGCTGGAGGGATTAGTGCGTGGGCCAGTCGGGATCGAAGACGGCCCGTTGCTGACCGCAGAGGGTGACGTCGTCGGCGCCGGGGCCTGACGAGGAGGCGGCGCCGCGGACCAGGAGCCTCGCGGGCCGCCACGGGCGCTGTATCCGCCGCCGCGCGGGGGAACTACATAGCCTCGAGGGCCGACGGGAGGAATTGTCGGACTCGTCGCGTCTGCGCGGGATGGCGGTGGCGGCACGCTCGGGGTTGGTGGGTGTCTAGGTGGCTGGACAGCTGGTGAGCCGGCGGGCGCAGAGAAGTTCCGGTTCGCGGCAGGGCCGGTGGGAGGAGCACGTAGAGCGGCGGGGCCTCGGGGAGGCGTCTTGGCGACGGGAGCGGGGGCCGTCGTCGGGTCTTGGTGAGGCACGACGGCGGCGGGAATTGGGGTTGCGGCGGCGGATGGTTTCGAGGTTGAGGGGGGCGGTGCTTCGAGCGCCGTCGTGGAGGAGGACGACGACGTTATGGCGGACGTGCCGCCAGCGGTATGGAGGGGGGTTGTGGAATCCCGCTCGCGCTCGCGCTCGCGTTCCCGTTCTCGATTCCGATCCCTTTGCTCGCGCTGCTGCTGCTCCCGCTCCCGCTCCCGCTGTTCCCGTTCCCTCGATTGCGGCCGCGAACGTGCTCGGATGGAGGAGGGAGGATGATGCGGTGACGACTTGCCTGAAGCTGACCGAGACGTGATGGCCGACGAGATGCCGGAATCTCGAGGCGGCGACGCTCGTCTATAGGAGGACCCGAGATATCTCTCGCCCCCGCGACGGCTCGTACTACGAGAACGCGGTCGATAGCTGCCTCGAGCTGTTGGGGGAGGTGACCTCCTGGGGGGAGTTCTGTCGCGAGGAGGCCTGTCGCGGACGCCAAATGGCGAGCGCGACCGTCTTCTAAAGGCAGCGGATGAGACTGGGCTCTGCGCAAAGGGGGGCAACGCGCGGTACCTATCGTCCCGTCGATCAAGGTCCCTTTCCCTCTCCCTCTCTCTCTCCCTCTCCCTGTCACGTTCGCGGTCACGATCTCTGTTATCCCTGTCTCGGTCTCTGTTGTCGCGGCGGGGCGGGGACCTGGCGCGGTCGCTGCGCTCGTCTCGGATGGCGGGTGACCAGCCGATAGGACTGCGTCGCCTTGATGGACTACGTCTCGGCGATGGCCGCCTCACGGGGCTCCGGGTGCGGTCCCGCCTCCGCCAGGTGTCGCTCTGCGGACGGGCGTCTCTGTTGTCTCGAGATCTGTCTCGTCGGTAGCGATCGCCACTACGAGACCTGCGGCGCGGAGATCTGCCGGGCACATAGCTGTCGGACGTCAAGGGAGGGGTGCGAGCGCGATCTCTGGTATCGCGGTCCCTGTCGCGATCCCTATCCCTCTCCCTGTCTCTGGTGCTGCGGTCTCTGGTGTCTCTGTCGCGGTCCCGATCCCGATCACGGTCTCTGTCTCTGGTGTCGCGGTCTCTGGTGTCTCTGGCACGATCGCGGTCACGGTCGCGATCTCTTTCACGAAGAGGGCTTCGGGGCCGTCGGGGAGAGCGGTCGCCTCCGGCCCTCTCGCCTCTAGGAAAGGGCCTCCAGGACTCGCCAGCGCCATACCTAGTGACCTCGCCGTCCTCATACCTATGAATTGAACGGTCAGATGAGTTTTGGAATAGTTTTGTTTCGTTCAGGGGATATAATGGTGACCGTGGTAACCAACGGATGAGGCTGGGGGTATGCGTTTGCCAGCTACCGGCCGGTGCTTCAGTGCCCGAGGTCGTAAACTCAGCAGGAAAGAAATGAGAGGTCTCGCTGGAGACTCTGAAATAGCACGCGATCGACGGGACGCTATTGAATTGTCCGCCCTGCCAAATGATGGAGAACAAAGCTCAAATTGACGTCTGCGAAAGGCCGGGGTCCACAGGATAATAGGGCTGTCGAGAAGTTGAGGACGACAAGCAAATTGGACTCACCTGCTTCTCCTGTCGCGATCCATGGTAAAAAGCACCGAGCCGATGCAGCCTCTTTGTAATGGATGTAGGGACGCGTTCGCAACAGCCTGTGATAGCTGTGATCAACGCGATCGTGGTGTTGAGAGGATCAGCTATGCCGTAAGGTATGCGCCAACGCCAACGTCTGATGGATGCTCCTACCAACCTGGGCCGTAGATTGATTGGATGGGCCCCTGAAAATTGAAGAAGGTACCCACATCGGACGCTGCGAGCGGCGTTATCCATCTTCCTCGTCCGGATTAGATAAGCCGTGGCCAATGGCTCGTCAGCGTGAAAGTGGCTGACCCACCTGGATATCTGACGCTGGACCCAGACTGACAGCCAAGACGAGCACCTCACCACCCTCATCACGCATGCAAACATTTCTTCACGTGGCTGAACATGGGTGGCAAAAAGGCACCAGAAGACACAATTTCTTCGTTGAGATTATCAGATGAACCTTGCGGACTAGGTATCGGAAACCTTACCGTGCTCGATGGCGATGTTTGCTGAAGACTAGGCATCTATAATCCTAACTTCTGTCTTGCGCTCACAAACTCCAAACAAGAATACCTCCCTACTCGCTCGCTACAGGCACTACTAAGCCCCAAGGCATGTCGTTGGGTATTCTGACGTCGCCAGGGGTGCGATTTAGTGAAGCCTAACTTGGCGCTCCCAGTTATGATCTGCACTTCATCTGACTTCGAATCATCTTTCGGCCAATCTAGCCAGTCCATTAACCCATCTTCTCATCCTCGGTGGTGTCTCCGTTTTGACGAGCCGCCAGCTTCTCCAACATCCAGCTCTGGACCTCTTCGGCGTGAATCTGCATCATCTTGTTGACGCCGTTGGATTCACTGCGGATCACTGTGCCGAAACGCCGCTTAGCCACTCTACGGACTGTATCTGGGCTGTTCCAGCAACTGTGATCGTGCGGAACGTAAATCCTTGAATGGTCCTTGTACCAGGTGGAGAGGTCGTTGTCAACATCCGATTTCACAGGACGCAGCATGCCATCGACGAAGCTCGCAACTCCGGCTATGCGCGCCTTGCAGTCTGTTATACGTTTAGCGAAATTTGATGACAATGTCGAAACAAGTAATGTTTACCTCGGCTTGTAAGAAGCTGTTTGACTCCATTATACGACCGACCAACACCCAGCAGAAGGATGTCGTCTGCATCTTCATAAAGCTGGATGTAGTTGTCCCAAAGGTAATTGACCAAATCCTGGAGTTCGGCAAGCAATTCCTTGTCGGCCATCTTGGGATTGAACGGGTCCATGTCCTCGTCGTGTATGACTTTGCTAGGGACATTGACGTCCATGACGGCGATGTCTTTTCCAACGGCCCAATCAATGTAATGAGCGACGCTGTCCACAACCCATGCATTATGAAGCTCGAGATGGCGATCGATGACATCGGGCTGAGCGAGGAATTCCGGAGGGTCGTGAATAATGACGATGATACGGCGCGCAGACTCGATGTCGGGCGTTACAAGAACTTGATTTTCGTATGATTTGAATAAATGATCCCTTTGGATGAAAAGGGGAATCATTTGATGCTTTTGTGAGAGATCCTGTCGTTGGCCAAGTCTTACTTGGTCGTGCAACCTGGTGGCGTTGAGTTCTTGAATATCCGGCACAGGAATGATGCCCGGCCGCATGCATTCCCAGTATGGCGCTTGGTAGCTCTGAACCTTAGCAAGAACCCTAGCGGCATCCTTGTTGAGCATGGGGATATCCATCTTCGGTGGGGGCTCCCCCATCAAGGTCCGCGCAACGGCAACGGCTGAGGTCGAGATGGCTTGCAAATTGTAACCGCCCTCTAGACACACTGCAACCTTGCCGTCTGCCAACGACATAAGCATGTGCGTCATGTGGGCATAGCAGGTCGGCGTAACGAAACAACCCCCAAGCTCGTCTCCATCGGCGGCATCGAAGCCAGCAGAGATCACGACGAGGTCAGGATTGAATTCCTTCGCGATGGGCATGATAATCTTCTGGAATGCAGCCATGTACTCGCCGTCGCCCATTCCCTGATCGTGCCATCCGATATTGATGTTCTTCCCAAGGCCCGGCCCGGTGCCACAGTGTTCTAGACCCCCGTCAGGGATGTCTGGGTTATCGGGCTTGCCAGGATAGAAGCTGCCATTCTGATAGACGTGGAGTGAGATGTAAAGCACGTTCGGGTCGTCATAGAAGATATTTTGGATTCCATTGCCATGGTGAACGTCCCAATCCAAGATGAGAACCTTTCGGCAGTCTTCAGGGTATTCTTGTTGACAGATCTTGACGGCCACGGGGACGTTGTTGAAGAAACAAAACCCGAGTGGTTGGTCGTACTCTGCATGATGCCCCGGCGGTCTGATGACGGCAAACGCATTTTTGACATTGCCTTCGACCACATGTTTGCAGGTATCGATGGCACCTCCACAAGACAGGAGAGCAGCAGTGAAAGTGAGACTGCCAACGTAGAGAGAGGCGCGGCCCTGGTCGTACTGTCTGCTTGTCTCCCGCAGGGTTGCGTAATCCATCTTGGATAAGTCCTCGACCCAGTGGTAGTGAAGCGACGTGTGAGTTGTGAGAATCTCTTGCTTTGTAGCCTCGCGGGCTCCAATTCTCCACATGTACTTCGTCGGAGTATCTCGCAGAATGTTGGCTACGTTCGCCTCCGGGCCTGTGTAAACCAGGCCAGCTCTCTTGAACGCCTTGAAGATCTCTTCTATACGGCGAGGATCTTCCGGGTGATGGGGTGTTGAACCAAAGTCAGCATTGACATGGAGTTTCATCCGATCATCGTAGCAACATGCTGTCGGGAGAAGACCTCGTCTGCGCAGCTGATTGGCGATGTCCACATCTTCGTCATACTCTTCATAGTCCTCCTCGTCTTCGTCGTCCGAGGGTGTCGGATTCCCGCTCTTGGCGTCACCGCCGGCGGGCGCAGTAACACCATTGGGTGTGGTACTGTGATTTGAAGGCCTGTCGTCGCTGCCCATCACGACGTCTTGGTCGGCACCGTCCATGGCCCAAGGTGAGGTTGGTCGACTAGTCCAGAGGACCGGTGTCAACCTGATCCGGCACTAACCAAGCTGGAATGGTGATTGAAAGGAGCTGGGGTAAGTCTGGGAGGATGGAAGAAAGCTACCCTTTGCTCTCCACTAGTATGCCGATCCTCGTCTCTCGACTCGGCAGAAAGCACGATTGTACTCAGGGAAAGTACTACCAGGCTTCTTTGAGACTGGTGGCAGGCAGAGGAATTGGCAAGGAAGGATGACGTATTTGAAACCTGGATCGGTTCTCCACAATATAAAATAACGTATCTAATGCGATGTCAGTCCTCGGGGTTATGAGAAGAGAAAGATGAGGCTAGTGGGTAGGTGTGAAATGTTCCGGAAGGACTTAATGGGTTTGAAGCTCAATAAAATGTTCCATGTCACAAACAAAGAACCAAATAACACCCTATCAGGGAGATCTTTGGAGGAAGACTCTGATTCTTTGTCTTGTGGACTTGACAAAGGCGTGGCTAGGAAGACCTTGGCCGTCTTTTGCAGGTCCAGTCATTTCACTTGCTTCCAGAACATCTCAGACTAATGTAGTCTTTGCTCCCGTCTTATTTAAAGACAAGATCAGACAAAATCGTATCACTCACCTCTGGGTAGAATTGGTCGTTATCCGGGGAGACTTCAGGCGCAGGAGTTTGTTTTCTTGAGAAGTATCGCAACAAGCGCCAGATATGTGACAATCGGCGGCGCGGCCACGATCTGCGAAAATTGCCTTATCCGGGAGATGAAACGAAGTGAGCAAAATCCCAGGAATGACAGAGGCAGCGGATGCACAACCAAAGGGCCTGGGCTGTTGCGCGCGCTTGCCGTGTTGGACGATTAATAGGTGAGTAGCCGGGTATGAATGAGAGCAAGATGGGAGGCTTAGGCCACTGACAAGGCAGGAGCTGGCCACAAGCCCGCCGCCTCGCAGCATAGGGTGCAACACCACAACGGGCCCCCCTGTAGCCGCAGCCTTGCACTAAGACACAACCGTCTGGCACTGAGGTATCCGCACGCTATGGAGGTACCCAGCAGAAGATTCCCATTTAAGGCAAGTTGAATCAACCTCGTTGCGAAGGCCCTCCGTTTTTGGCTCATTTCACCTCGAAAGTCCTGTTTCTCGCCGAAACTCTTGTTTGATTTTGTAATGTCTCATGAATAACGGATGAGCTGGGAGTGACCTACACCTTACTATTTCAGCTTTACATTGTTGCATCGCAATAGGCAGACGAAAATGGCCCTCAGGTAGTTCGAAATGTGCCAGTAAAGGCTCCAACAAAGGTTGCTGATAACGCATGTAGAAGAAGGATTGCGTGTTCACCGTCGGACTATATATCTAGCACGTCTAGTCTATGCCGTTACCCAACACACGTCGCGCGAATCGATGAAAATGGTCCCGCTCTGCGAGAGTTCGTCCATCATCTCCGGGCGGCGCCCAGTCACTCAGAGGCCGCTGAAAGGCTCCAGGAGCAGGGAGTGTGCCGTCAGGTGTTCCATCATGCTCAAGACGATCCTCGCATGCGTCGTCGGTGTCGACAAGAATCCCGATGCTATCCAAATCCTCAATTTCAAAGAGCCATGGGCGCTCATCGACAACCGATTGGACAGCCGCCCCCAGTGATTCATGATCGCGGGAGAAATTAGGGTGCCTCAGATTGACATCCGTTACAAGACGTTTTCGAGGATAATTAAACAGGTTCTCGAAGTAGAACATTAAATCCCGTGGGTCTAATTTGGCGTAAGTGTCCACGATACGCTCACGAATGTTCATCTCAATCATGGCGTCTAGTGGCGTGACATTCTGTAGCTTTACATTATGTGTTACCAGAGGACTCGACTGTTCCACCGGGATCACTTACGGGTTCCAGGTTCTGCTCCAGATTTGGATACACGTAGTGCCGAATAAGCTGCTTGACAGATGTCAGGAGATCCCTCATCTCCATAAGTTCGCGCGTTGGATAAAGTCTCATTTGACTCGTCCGAATATCGTTGACGAATGGCTCAGGGTGACCTCCTCGCGGTCGCGGTAACTCGCTGTGGAAGTAGAAAGCATACAGCCACCATCGATAGAGAGCCCTGCGGAGTTTGAACTTCTCGCTCTCTCCAAGTTGGCGGCAGTCCTCGGGAGCGGAAAACCAGTGGAGTTGGGGATACAGCTCTTCCCATCGCCGCACAATCATACAATGCTTAAGCAACGGATCTAGATCACGGTCGACAAGAGCAACGGTTCGCGGCGACGGTAAAATACTCGCAGGAATAGCCTTTCCGTTGTTAAGTATTCTGGTGAACAAGACCTGCTCGGGAGTTGACGTTAAATCAGTCTGAATGCCACCCCGTGACAAGATAATGCCAGTCACATCGCCTGGAAAGCGTCGGAAAATAACTTTTCGTGGCTGGAAAGTGTCTCCGTACCGTCCCAAGTCATTTTCTGATGCCGTGTAGACTTGGAGAAGCTCTGGGAACGGGCTAAACTCCCGTTGCAAAACAGGCAACAGAATTGCAGCTCTATTCCTTTTCAGTAGGCCATGAAAGAGGGTGTTAACTTGCGCCAGTGAGAAGATGCTGCGAACATCCAAGTGCTGATAGATATCGAATATTATCTCGATAGGAAGGCCCTCGAGTCCATCTAGCTTGCCATCAGTCTCGGCAGTGTAGAGCACCGCATTGGTAGGCGACGCCACGAATAACGCAGAAAATTCGGACTCCATCTTTGACGCGCTGGCTCCGACGAAGGCTGTTGGGACTCTGGTGCCAGAAACAACGCGTGTACGACTAGCAGCGCAAGGTTTTTATGAGACGATCCGAGACAATTGCGAGCTTGTCAGCAGGCTGTGAGGTGATGAATGGTTTGATGAAGCAGTGATATCAACAGTTGGTCGACAACAGTGATTTCTTGAAAACAGAGTCGAACAGTAATTCAAGGGTGGCTCCAGACGCCTTCGGCAATGTTAGTCAGAGAGTCTAGTTCTACCAATGCATTAACAATCCATTCCTCGTGATATTGACTCACTAGTGTTTTGCAGCATTTTGCTTTGTTCGGATCCTTCTTTCCGTATCTTGGCGACCGATTTCTCGGATCGTGTTCAGATAGATGCCACCCAAAGCTTCTCGTCTGGGGTAGTTTGGTGTCGAAGAGGAACGAAGAGGATCTCTATGAAGAGTGCTTCCACCGTTGACGGCAGAATAGAGACTGCCAGAGGATTTATGCAGGAGGCGAGAGTAGGCAGGCCCGGGATGACCTCGAAAATGAGTCAATTCACCCGTGAGGCGCGTAGTCGTAGGGCCTATTTTCTAATCACCCCGGCGTTGGGGCTATCAAATAAGGCGAGCACGCAGACCGACATATTCTGTACAGTAGACACGATTCCTGTCAGTGTACTCCGGTGTGAGTTCCAACAAGCCATGCCTAGTCGACAAACGCGGTGGCGGAGCGTCGACGGAGGCCTGGAAATAAGTTGTGCATCGAAGGTCGGACGCGACAGTGACGCAGAAGCCGTGCGCCCAGCTGCTGACTTAAACGTCGACCAGCAGTCAATCTGGAAGGTATGTATGACGGGTTGCAGTGGGTTTCGGCCCCAGGCTGGCGTCAGCGCCGAGCGACAGGGCTGCCCCATCGCTCGTGCTTCCATTGTGGAACCGATCACTCTAGCCTGACTTCCTTACGTCCGGCTTCTACATCAACATCACAACGTTTTCCTATGTTCACGAGAAGAAGCACTTTTGCCAACCGAAAGATGCCACAGCCCCTCGTTCATCGCAGAAACACATTGGATATCTCATTATTACGCGAACAGAGCCTTGGTATCCAGCTCATCCTTAGCCACCAATTGACCATCCTTGCTCCTCAATCCAAGTTCTCCCTTCTTCGACAGCCGTTCGACCACCTTCTCGGCTCTCGCGTTGTGGCGCACCGCCTTCTTCCTTCTAATGTCGGACCGAATAAGGTTGGGCGAAACATACTCCTTGTTCTCATAGATGACGGGTCCGCCAAACGAACCTAAGCAAAATGGTTAGAGCTGACATCTGGCGGGGGAATATGGGGTGAAGGAGTATCTACCCTCTAGAACCACTACTGGGGTCAAAGTCATCCGAGGACCTATCTCAACCATTCGGATCGAGGTATTCGAGTTTTGGCCTTTTCCTTTGATAAGGGTGGTCTCTTCTCCATCATCCTCGATGCCTTCCTCTTCCTTGATCTCGTAATTGCTGCAGACAGGAGAAAGTTGGTGGTTAGCTTAAATTCATTCAAATGAAAGAAGAAGGAAACAACCAACATACCGAATCCAGATTTTCCCATCGAGCAGACTAAAGCTCATTACATGATCTATGAACGGCTTAGATCTCTTTGCCTGAGGCGGCACACCTAGGAACGTCAGATCTGTCTCGCGCGAAGGATGAGGTTTACCTACCGAATTGGGCTGTGAAGACGGATTTCAGGACTTTTGATTGTCAGAATGAATAGCCGATGTCATGGCAGCAGGGGACCTACGTTGAAGGTAAGGCTCTGTCTCGAAAGCGCTATCGAAGCTAAGGACTGGGCAAGTTAGCTAGCGTCGATAGTCTATCGGGTATCCCGAACGTACTTGGCCGGGAACCTCGGAGGCAATTGCCGGGGAAGTTGAGTTCATCTTGCGTGCCGATGTTCTTGACGTGGAATTTGCAACTAGGTCCATTTCCTGCGCGAGCGAGCCATAGGTACAAGTCCTTGTGCTTGCGACACTCGAAGTAGCATATTTGGTTGCAGTTGTATAGCTCTGCCAACTCGTTGAGACCATTCAGGTTGCCCTTCTTGTCGTATTTGACATCTCTAGCGTTGGGTTAGCCCTGCTCGTTCCGTGGACGTCGATCGTGATGGCTTACTTCTTCGAATGAGGCATCATCGTCGCTAAGTCGTTGAGGAGGTGACGGTGTCTAGAAAGTAGCACTTAGAAATGGTATTCAGCTGCGCTGGGGCGTTCAATTTACCTGTAGGTCACACCTCTGCTCGAGAGGATCAAGACGCGCTGCTTGTTGACTCTCTTGACAACTCCATCCTGAGGCGCTGCGACCTTCTGGTCAGGCTTCTTCGACAAGCTCTTGTAGACGGACGCCATGGTGCTTCTCGAGGCTCTGAGTGACGAGTTATTCGCCAAAAGTCCCAACGTTTTGATCAGAGACGAAACGACCGCACCAAGTCGTAAAGATCCAAATAATCGGGTCGAAAAATTTCAAGCCGCGTAGGTACAAGATTTGCGATCGCACACCTACGGAGCAGAAGACCGTATGGAGCGCACGGGCCCAGCTGGTCATCCGTGTCGAACTTTTTTTTGAGCCGGGAGCTGCATTTTTCCGAGTGATAAGGCTTATCAGGGCCAGCGGGGCAGGACCCCACTACCTCAGTAAATCCGAGAAGCGCTAACTGAGTGCGGAAGTGTCACGCTAGCCCACATATGGGCTACCCTATTATGTAAGCACGACCGGTATGTAGATACATCCGCCCACAGGGCACTATATAGTTAGCAAGGCCTCTGGCCACTGCATAGTGATTTTACCTGCTTAAGTGCAACAGACCTTCTAACTCCGCGCCTCCTGACAATATATAGCCTTTGGTTATATAATTATAAGTACTAACCACCTTTCCTAACTATAGCTATACTTATTTATACCTATTATACTAGATAGCCTTATAATCTTTAACTTTATATTAATAGTAACGTGGTTTTTAATTATTTAATAAATTATAAAACTATTAACTTATCCTCTCGCGCACTACCTGCGCTACTAATACCGCCTCTATTACTACTTTATCCGCTAGAAGTTATTATTACAAGGGGTTAGACCCGAGTTTATTTAATAGGAGGTTGCTATAATACTATTTATTTAAGCTAAAGAGGAAAAGGGGAAGTTTTCTTCTCTAGTAGAGATTTTATTAATTTATAAGAAATAACTAAATAAGCCCTAAATAAGCCCTAGGTAGCTCCTTAAGGTAATAAACCTAAATAGAAGCCTAGATAAGCTTAACTTAGGTATAGCTTATAATATTATTCCCCCTCCTAGCTAGTCCCCCCCTAGGTATAAGCTAGGTTATTATTATTATTTATAACTAGTCTATATAGGGCTTTATACTTATTTATTATAATAATTTTTATAATAGCTTCTATAAGCTCCTAGGTAAGCTATATATACCCCTCTTATTTAACTAGGACCTTATACCTCTACTCTCGCCTAACTACTTTTTATTATATTATATATATCTCTACTATATACTACTTAAATTTACTATTATTAGTTATAATTAGTAGTAGCTAGGGGTCTATCCTTATTTATATAAGTAAGGGGTCCTCTAATACCCTCTAGAGGAGGTTTATATAAAACCTTAAGTAGATATTACTAGGTATATCTAACTTAATAATATATAAGCTTAGGACTCTAATTATAATATATTTATAATATAACTATAATAGCTTCTTACTAAGCCTAGGGCTTTTATAGTTAGCTATTAAGAGCTAAACCTTATTACCTACTTAATACTCCTCTATAAGTATCCTATATTAATTTATATTCTCTTTGCTATATTTCTAAGTAGCTATAATACTTATTTAAATAAAGTCTATTACTTCTTATAATCTTATTATTAATAGAGTAGTTATTATATCCCTAGAGGGGGCTTCTTTTATTATATTATTTACTATAAGTATAGGGTTAATATAATACTTATATTTTAAGAAGAATAATAAGAGCTTAGTTATATTATTAACCTTATTATAAAGCGCTAGCTAAGTAATAAGTAGGAGCTACCCCTAGTTATCTTATACCTAGGTTATATATATATATAAGATAGCTTATATCTCCTAGTTTTACTTCTTAATATTATTATTAGTCTATAAGTAATATATAATATTTAATAGCCTCCTTATACTAATAAGGTAGTAGAATTTAGCTTAGAAGTAGCTTATTTAGTTAGACCCTTAATTACTAATAATATTATATAAGAACCTATAGAACTAGAAGTAGGAGGTAAGGAACTAGTAAGTATAAGCTTCTACCTCTATAATACCTATCTCCTTTAATATTAATAACTTACTTAGCTTATTTACTATAACTTATAAATATTAGGTAGTATTATCCTTTATAAGTAATAAGTTTATAATAAACTCTATTAAGAGGTCTAAGTATAACTAAGTAGGTATTAGTAAGGGCTTTAGGAAGCCCCTCTTAGCTTACCTCTAGATATATATCCCTCTATAGATATTATAGTTCCTTATAAATCTCTATATTTTTTATAATTATCTTAGCTAATAGAACTACTAGCGTATTATTTCTAATATATTATTATAGCTTAGGTAAGTAGTTATACTTAAGTTATAGCTCTATTAGATAATCTTTATATAGAGCCCCCCTAGTAGGTTATTATTATCCTCCCTACTAGGTATTTATAGCCTCCCCCTAAATATTAGTCTCCCCTAACTATTAATATTATACTTAATAATTTAAACCTTAGCTTTTATATCTAATAAGAAGCTCTAAAGCTAGTAAGTAACTATATAGTATATAGCTTTATATATTATATTCTTTTTTATAGTTTCTAGTTATAATACTTATAGTTTAGGGTTATTATTAAAGATTATGATATCTAGGATATTAATATAGCCCTTTTAACTTCTCCTTACTAGGGGGCTAACTATAAGATCCCTATAGGGGTAGGCGTAGTCTAGTATTAGCTATAAGACCCTCTCTTATTTATACTTATTATCCTACCCTTAAAGTATATCCTACTCCCTCTAAGAGAGGGTATTAGGGGCTATTACTTCCTTACTAGGGTAGTATTTAATAGTAAAATTATACTAGAATAGCTCCTCTATCTAATAGCTCTAGTACTTTATAAAGCGCTACTTCTTTATAAAGTATTTAAGCTCCTAGTAATTAGTTAGTATTTTAAAAGTAGTTATATTATATAGCTCTACTTTCTATATATATAAGTAAGAAAGGACTATTAGGAGCTCCTTATTATAAATAGGGTAGTTATACTCTATAAGTAAGAGCTTTTATAAGTAGAATACTATAAGATACTAAATACTCTCTAGGTTAACTTATAAAAATACCCCTCTTAATATAAATCCTAAATAGTTAGTTTTAATAATAGTCTTATCCTCTAGATTAAATTAGTCGAGTACTAGCTAGGTATTAAAAAGCTATATAAGCTATAAGAAAGCTTATTCTTAATTATTTCCCTATTAGAATGTTATATTCTTCCTAATAAGTAGTATAAGTAGTTTAATAATATCCCTATATTTTAATATAAATATATTATAATAATTTATAAACCTTAGGAAGCTCTAGACCCCTTTTAGGGAGATAAGGGGTAATTACTTAGTAATTATTTAGAATTTCTTAGGATTATAAGAGAGATCCTCTCTTATTATTATAATAAACCTTATATACTTAACCCTCTTAACTAAGAACTTATATTTTATAAGGTTAAGGTTTAGGCTTATATCTACTAGCCTCTAGAGGACCTCCTAGACCTTCCTCTTATAATCTTCCTTTATTCTATTAGAATAAATTAATATATTATTTATATAAATAGTAATAAAGTTATTAAGGAAGTCCTATAGGGTACTATTAATATATTACTAGAAGCTAGTAGGGGTATTAATTAAGCTAAATAAGTAAATTACTTACTTAAATAACTTATATTAGATATAGAATATAGTTCTCTCTTAGTACTCCTTTATTACTCTTAACTTATAGAAAGCTATTACTATATCTAGCTTAGTATATTATTTAGCTATACTTACTTAGTATAGCGTCTTAGAGATTAATAAGAGGGGGTAGTAATCTTTCTTTATAATTATATTAAAAGCCTTATAATTAATATAAAAGTAAATTCCCCTACCTAGCTTCCTTATAAAGAGTACTAATACCTTAGTAAGTAAGCTACTAGCTTTAATAAGCCCCTTATTTAGGAGGTCTTATAAGGTTTTTTTTAATACTAGTAGCTCTTCTCTTAATATACTATAGAGAGGGCCCTAAGGGAGTAGTAGTTCCCTCCTATTTAGTCCTAGTATAAAGTTAATCTAGTAGTTTACCCCTAGTTACCTAGGGGGTAGTAAGTAAGCTTTATTAGAGTTTAATAAGTTAAGAAACTCCCTTAAGACCTAGTTTAGTAAATAGTATTATTAATCCTCTTTTAGTTTTAGGTTTAAGGCTTTCTTAATATTAGCTAAGCTAATAGCTTATATTAATATCTCTTTAGTACCCTCCTAGTACTTACCCTATTATCTTACTAGGTATTAGTAGATTATAGAGAATAAGGGTATATTAAGGAACCTTATAGCCCTTATTTCTTTTATAAGGGGAGTTTCTTTTTAGTCCTTTAGATATAGCCTAACTTATCCCCTCCTATAGTATACTTAATAAGCTATAATATTATAAATAACTAAGCTCTATTTTATCTAAGGGCGCCCTAAGAGGATATTAGGGTCTAGGCTATTAACTATATATATAAAGATATACTAGATATAGCTACTTATTTCTAAGTTAAATACTACTATACCTAGCGTATTACCTAGTAATAATCTATTAAATATATACCCTCTTATAAGTTAGTATCTCTTCTTAATATATAGAAAGTAGAGGTATTAAGCTAGGGAAAGGTTAATTATTATATAGGTATTACTCCTAGTATTTATTAGAATATAAGCTAGATATCCTCTATTAACTCTAACTTAAATAATAATAAGCTTATTATTAGCTAGTTATTCCTATTTATATTCTTTTTAATTTAATATCTCCTCCTTAGTAAGCTCTAGGGCCTAATTTCGCTCTAGAGTTAGTCTTTTTCTAACTCTTTATCTTCTTTTAAGAAGTTAGTTACTACTTAGTAGTTATTTATAACCTTATAATATACTATTTCTTCTTTTAAGGTTTTTACTTTTATAACCCTAAGTAGCTAGTCCTCCTTACTAGGGTAGTATTAAGTAATATAACCTCTAGCTCTATAAGTATAATAAGTATAGGGGTCCCTCGTGCCCTTTTAAGGTTATTAGTATTATACTAGGGAGGTACCTAAGGAGGATCTAGAGTTTTAGTAGTTAAAATATCTTACTTCCTTAACTTATAAGATATATATAGCTCTAGTTATATAAATATCCCCTTTAGTATTCTTATTAATAAGTCTCTAGTAAATTACTAAGTAGTTACTAATAACCTTCTAGCGCTCTACTTTTTATATAATACTCTAAACTTTTAAGAGCTAGCTATTATAATTAGCTAGTAAGTTAATAGTAATTAACTAGTCCCTTAGCCTAGGAGTAAGGGAGGCCTCTAGAAGTAAGATCTAGACTTAGCTAAGCTAGTTTATATTACTTATATTAGCTAGTATCTACTTAAATCTTAGTAGGAAGGTTACTAGGGATTTATTTTCTTTCTATTAGAGGGTCTATAGTTAAGCTATAGCTTATAACTAGATATTTAGGTCTTTATATATCTAATCTAAGTAAGGTATAAAGTCCTTAGGGTTATATTTCCCCCTACCCCCCTAGCTTTATAGAAGGTAGAGACTACTTACTAAGCTATAGTATCTAAGTAGGGGTTCATAAGGTATTATATCTCTATATCTATAGTATAGAACGCCCTATCTATAGTAATCTTATACCTTATCTATTATACCTAGGTAGTATATTCCTTTTATTTACTTAAAAGCTCTAGGAGTAGGGGTAGTAGCTTCTAGTATATTATACTAGGTATTACTAATACCTTACTAGTAGTACTTATAGGGGTTTATATAGCTATATATTAGCTATTCCCCTACTTAACCTCTTATAACTATTACTAGAG
>JAVHLU010002062.1:0-21909 GCA_036785755.1 Colletotrichum ledebouriae
AACCCGCTCCTTTATTAACTACTCCGCTATATATAGAGAGCGTATTATTAGTATAGCCCTTAAGAGGGCTTACTTTAATACCCCTATAGGGGACTCTATAAGGTGCGATAGTATTAGAGCTAAGTAAGTAAACTTAGTAGTAGAAGTTCAGCGGGTTATTATATACCCTATAGAGTAGCCCTTCTTCGAGCAGGTCCTCTATATTACTAAGGTAGAGGCGGCCTAGGTAGTGAATATCAGTAAGTATAGCTTATGCTAAATAGAGAGAGCGTTGCTAATAATAGTATAGTAAAGATAGTAACGACTTCTAGCGGACGAAGTGGTAATAGAGGCGGTATTAGCGGCGCAGGTAGTACGCGAGAGGAAAAGTCGATAGTTTCGTAGTTTATTAAATAATTAAAAACCACGTTATTATCGATATAAAGTTAAAGATCGTGAGGCTATCTAGTGTGACGGGCACGTATAAGTGCGGCTGTGGTTAGGAAAGGTGGTTAGTAATTACGATTACGTAACCGAAGGCTATGTATTATTAGGAGGCGCGGAGTTAGAAGGTCTGTTGTACTTAAGCAGGTAAAATCACTATGCAGTGGCCAGAGGCTATATATCTTCTATATATTACTTAAACTCACTATTATTAGTTATAATTAGTAATAGCTAGGGGTTTATGCTTACCTAGGTAAGTAGGGGGTCTTCTAGTACCCTCTAGAGGAGGTTTATATAGAACCTTAGGTAGATATTACTAGGTATATTTAGCTTAATAATATATATACTTAGGACTCTTATTATAATATACTTATAATATAACTATAAAAGCTTCTTACTTAGCCTAGGGCCTTTATAGTTAGCTATTAAGAGCTAGACCTTATTACCTAGTTAATACTTTTTAAGGTCTCTTATACTAGTTTATATTCTCCTTACTATATTACTAAGCTATTATAATACTTATTTAAATAAAGTCTACTACCTCTTTTAGCTTAGTTATTAAAAGGGTAGCTATTATATCCCTAGGGGGGGTTTCTTATAATATATTATTTATAACTAGTATAGGGTTAATATAGTCTTTATACTTTAAGAAGAATAGTAAGAAGCTAGTTATATTACTAACTATTACAGGCTACGCCCAGGTCAAGCCTACCTAGGCTTCTGCCCAGGTTCACCGCCTTAGGGAGCTACCTAGGGCCTACCTAGGGCCTACCTAGTTATTCCCTATAGACTAGTAAAATCTCTATTAGAGAGGAAAACTTCCTTTCTTTTCCTCTTTAGCTTAAATAAATAGTATTATAATAACCTCTTATTAAGTAAACTCAGGTCTAACCCCTTATATATTTAAGCTTACTATTATAATAATAATAATAATAAGTAAAGCGCTACTCCCTACTAGTTAATAAGATAGTTAATAATAGGATAGCTAAAACTCGAGATAAGCTATTATAGGCTAATTTAATAATAGTAATAGAGTCCCTCTAGTAATAGTTATAAGAGGTTAAATAGGGGAATAGCTAATATATAGCTATATTAACCCCTATAAGTACTACTAGTAAGATACTAGTAATACCTATTATAATATACTAGAAGCTATTACTCTTACCCCTGAAATTTTTAAGTAAGTAGAAGGAATATATTACTTAGGTATAATAAATAAGGTATAAGATTATTATTATTAGGGCGTTCTATACTATAGATATAGAGGTATAATACCTTATTAACTCCTATTTAGATATTATACCCTAGTAAGTAGTCTCTACCTTTTATAAAGCTAGGGGGGGTAGAGGAAAATATAACCCTAAGGATTTTATAGCTTACCTAGACTAAATATATAAGGACTTGAATATCTAGTTATAAGCTATAGCTTTATTATAAACCCTCTAATAGGGCCTCTGGCTACTGCATAGTGATTTTACCTGCTTAAGTGCAATAGACCTTCTAACTCCGCGCCTCCTAATAATATATAGCCTTCGGTTATATAATCCTTTCCTAACTATAGCTATACTTATACGTGCCTATTAATAGCCTTACGATCTTTAACTTTATATTAATAATAACGTGGTTTTTAATTATTTAATAGACTACGAAACTATCGACTTTTCCTCTCGTATACTACCCGCGCTACTAATACCGCCTCTATTACCGCTTCGTCCGCTAGAACTATACTATTATTAGTAACGCTCTCTCTATTTAGCGTAAGCTATACTTACTAACGTTCCCCTAAGGGGCCTAGGCTACCTCTACCTTAATAGTATAGAGGACCTGCTCGAAGAAGGGCTACTCTATAGGGTATATAATAACCCGCCTAGCTTCTACTACTAAGTCTACTTACTTAGCTATAATATAATAGCAAGTATCCCCTCTAGGGGTATTAATAAGAGCCCTCTTAAGGGCTATACTAATAATATACTCTCTATATATAATAGAGTAGTCACCTTTAGCACCTTGCTAGAAGGTCGACCTTTTGGGTTAAGGAGTTATCTCGTATAGTGGCTTTCGCAGCACCTTCAGCACCTTGCTAGAAGGTCGACCTTTTAGGTTAAGGAGTTATCTTATATAATAGCTTTTACCTTACTAGAAGGTTTAGCGAGGGCGTTTCTAGGCTATAAGAGCCTTAGTAGCCTATTTAGCTCTAATATAATTAGCCCTAGTACGGCGCACGTCTAACTTTATAATATTTAGAGGGTTTGCTTATAAGTAGTAAGAACGTATAGGGTTCCTATATTATTTTCCTTAACTAGTAGAGGGTATAGGTTAAAATACCTATATAGTATTTCCTAAATTATGCTTACGAACTAGGTAAATTTATTATAGTCTTTTTACAAAGGGGCTGCGGCGTAATTCTAAACTCAAACCCTCTAATAGAAAGAGAATAAATCCCTAGTAACCTTCTTAAGATTTAAATAAATACTAGCTAATATAAATAATATAAACTAGCTAAGTTAAATCTAGATCTCGCTTCTAGAAACCTCCCTTACCCCTAGGCTAAGGGATTAGCTAATTATTATTAACTTACTAGCTAATTATAGTAGCTAGCTCTTAAAGGTCTAGAGTATTATATAGAAAGTAGAGCGGCAGAAAGTCTCTAGTAACTACCTAGTAACTTATTAAAAACCTATTACTAAGAATACTAAGGGGGATACCTATATAACTAGAGCTATATATATCTTATAAATTAAAGAAGTTAGATATTATAACTATTAAAACTCTAGGTTCTCTTTAGGTACCTCCCTAGTATAATATTAATAGTTTTAGAAGGGTATAAGGGACTCCTATACTTATTATACTTATAGAGTTAGAGGTTATATTACTTAGCGCTACCCTAGTAAAGAAGACTAACTACCTAGGGTTATAAAAGTAAAAACCTTAAAAAAGGAGTTAGTATATTATAAGTGTAAGAATACCGAAGGTATATCTTAGGAATTCTATAATAATCTTATAAGGTTCATATAAACCTTAATAAATAACTATAGTATATATAGTTATATACCTATATAATATCTCTTTAAAAATACTTTAATAACTATAAAACATAAAATAATAACTATAAAAGTATTTTCTTCATGGAATGAATACTTTAAAAATCTATAGAAATTCTAATAATGGCAATAACCTTATATATATATATATATATATATATATATTTATAATCCTTAGCTTTATAGCTATAAATAAATAGAAATTGCGCACGGACCACATATTGGTCGAAGCGCGATTTCTGCTTAATAAGCTACTGCTTTGCAGTTACGTTTCAGAATGTCTTACCCCTTACTTCGTGAGGGTAGGATTTGTAACTTAGAAATAACATCAATAATAACATCATCAATACCATCAATTAATTCCAGGAAAAATACCTCCTTATCCTTAAATTTATTAGCTTTCATCACCATATTACTTAGCCTATTGATATCTTTTATTCAGGCTGTTTTACCGCCCCTTTCGCTACCTATATACCTATTCTTATAATAAGGTTATAAATAATTACTAAGTAATAGCTAACTCCTTAGATAAAGATAAGGAGTTAGGAAAGGATTAACTCTAGAGTAGAATTAGGCCCTAGAGCTTATTAAAAAGGAGATATTAAGTTAGGAAGAATATAAATAGGAATAACTAGCTAATAATAAGCTTATTATTATTTAAGTTAGAGTTAATAAAAAACATCTAGCTTATACCCTAGTAAATACTAAGAGTAATACTTATATAATAATTAACCTTTCCCTAGCTTAATACCTTTACTTTTTATATATTAAGAAGAGATACTAACTTATAAGGGGGTATATACTTAGTAGATTATTACTAGGTAATATACTAGGTATAGTAATATTTAACTTAGAAATAAGTAGTTATACCTAGTATATCTTTATATGTATAGTTAATAGCTTAGACCTTAGTATTAGGATGGGATAAGATAGACTTAGCTGCGCAACTTTCGGAAAACTCCCTTAGCGCACGGACCTGTTCTAGGAAGACTATAGAGTAGAGCGTAGAAGAGAGGAGCGTAGCAGACTTAATAATAATATATATATTATTATAATTAGTACCTTAATAATCCTATACCTCGTTTTTTAATATTCTCTTAGCGAATCCGCGCCTGATTTAGATAATCTCTTTTAATTAGATCTATAAATTATTCTATATATCTTTTAAGCCTACTTATAATATTCTTACTTATTTATAAGTAGAGCTATATTATTTATTATCTTTCTAGTTCCTATTAGTTCTAGCTCTTTCTAATAGTACCTAGAGGCGGATTCTTTTACTCTTCTTAATAGCTTTTATAATCTTCTTAGAGAGTTAGATACCTTCGCTATATCTATATATCCCTGCTATTAATATATATATATATATAATTAATCTACTTCGAATGCGATAATAACTTAAGAAATTTATAAGTAACAAATAATAATAATATAAATAACGATAAAAACGTAGTTTAAAGAGAGGAAGATATTTATAGACCTACCTTAGTTCTAAGGGAATAATAATAGCTATACTTTCTTATAGAATTAAGGTAGGAATAATATAGACCCTGAAATCCTCTCTTTCTCTTTTTTTTTATACTATTAGTAGGTTCTAGTAAGTATATTCCTTTCCTTACCCCCTTATATATGATTATAACTACTATTATTTAACTAGCGAGTTATAGCTAATATAGCTAAGATAGCTATATATAATACTAATATAGAGATTAGTAATCTTATTAAGCTAATAAGTATAGCGAGATTAACTAGATTAGTAACTAGAGACTAATAAACCCCTTATTATTATAGCCCTAAGTACTAAGAGCGATATGCTAACTTTAGAGAGATATTAATATAGTAAAGCTATAAATTCTTCTAAGATAAGAGCGTTATTAGGAAGACCCTTCTATATTAAGTAATAAGACTTAAAGTAGATCTATAATAGCCTAGAGTAATAAGATTAAAGTTACTAGACCTTTCCTATATTTATTTAGTTATTTAGTTTATACTATTTCCTTTTTTATTTTATTTAAAGAAAGTTATAACTACTTATTTTATCTTTCTATTTAGAAGATATTATAATAATAACTTTATTTTATTAACTAGAAGACTCTATTTTTTAACTATATAATATTAACTTTAATATTTATAAACCTATAAGTATTATATCTTCTTCTTCTTTAGCTAACTTAGATACTAGATCCTCTTCTAATAAGGGGAAATAGCCTAAAGAGAGAATTATAAGAGCTTTATTTAGTAAGATATAACCTTATGCTATAGGGTAGCTAGCCTCTAATAATAATATAAATAAGTCTATAAATCCTACTTCTAGAATAGGAGTAATATCCTTAAGTACTCTACGTTCCCCTAAAAGAAGTTATATTAATTAGGATATTATAGCCCTTACTAATCTCCTTATAAGACGTCCTATTATTATAGTAATAATACCTTATTTAACTAGAGCGCCTAAGTTTATTAATACTAATATCTCTAACTTTATTACTAATTATAAAAGCCTTTTAAAGCTTTACTATAAGACTAATAAAGATATAAAGAACGAGGTCTATATATATAGCTCTAGTAACTATTAAGATATAGTAAAATCTTATATTAATAAAGCTAAGACCTAGAAGGAAGCTAAGGAGAAGCTTCTATATTAGTTTAGATTTATAGACCCGAAGTCTTATTAAGACCCTAATAAGGACCTTTAGAACCTAGTTATAAGATCTTATATTAAGGATAATAACCCTTCCTAGGTTATAGCGTTAATTACTACTATTTAATAGCTTTAATAGAGAGCTATCTAGCGTAGAGACCTAGAACTTACTAATACTAAACTTATTTATATTACTTATTACTATTTTTTAAAGAGGGCTATAAGAGCTATAGCCTAAAGTCTTAGCTACTAGCTTATTAAGGTTATTTTAAAGTAGTAAGTTATAATAAAAAACGCTCTAATTAAATAGTCTACTACCTACTAGGAACTTTAATAGTTATCTAGCCTTATTAAGCTTAAACTAATAATAATACTTTAAGTCCCTATAAAGATAATTCTAATAAGGTAGAGGGTTAAAGCTAAGGGACCCTCTATAGCCTAGACTACTAGCTTAATTATTAACTCTCTTATAGAGAACTTTAGAACCCTAAATTTTAATAGGGCTAATTATAAGATAGATATCTTAACCTATATTAAGAGAGTTACTAGCTAAGGAGATAATACTTTTAATCTAAATACTATAGAAGCTACTAAACCTTATAAATAATAATCTTAGGATTATTTATAGACTTAATACTAATAATAGTAATACTTTTACTTATAAGCTAGATATAGGGATTACTAAAGAGGATACTAGTAATACTAGGGATTTAAGAGAGGTAGAGCAAGAGGAGGCTATAGAGGCTTTTAGTAAGATAGATTACTATAGTATATACCTTTCTAGGCTATAGGGGCCTACTAGTTTTATAGCGCTATTAACTATATTATTATTAGTTATATTAAGTATCTTAAGGCTAGGTAGAATAGGGTCTACTACTATATATCACCCTACTACTTTATTAGTACCCTAGATATAAGTATTAAGGTTAAGACGGGTATTATTAATAAAGGCTATAACTATAAATTAACTAATAGTTAGATAATTTTAAAATATATCCTAATTAACGAGGATACCTTTATATACTATATAGTTACTATAAGTAAGTTAGTAGAAAAGTAGTAGCTAAAGCTTCTAGAGGAGGTTATAAGAGTTATTAGTTATAATAAAATATACCCTAAACTATCTATTAGCTTTGCGAATTTATTAAAGGATATTACTTAATTATATAACTTTATAGATATAACTTTCTTTAGCTTTAAGCTAAAGAACTAGTATATTAACTTAGTAAAAGATATTACTATTATAGAAAGAGGGAAAGCTAGAGGGTATTATATAAAACCTTATAATACTTATTATTACTAGGCTCCTTAAATAGTAGACCTACTTATAATTTAAGACCCTCTTATTTAAATTACTTAGAGAGTTATAGAGCTCCTAGATAATAGGGAAGATACTAAAAACGCTATATTACTAGATACTTCTAAGGAAGAAGTTAAGTAATAGAAGTAAGATAAATAAAATAAGCCTCGGATTTAAAATAGTAATATATAAACTAGCTATACTCTTACTCTTAAGCTATATAATAGAAGAGTAAATAGGAAAGTAGCTATCCCTAAAGCCTTCCTTTATTAGAACTAGCCTAATTAGAATAGAACGGTCTATAATATTACTAAAGCTATAATTGCTAAGTATAAGAATAGATATAACTTAAAGGTATAAGAGGTCTTCGTTCCTACTAATATTATACTTCTAGATTAATTTAATAAAATAGGAGAGAGTAATAAGGAGCTATAGGAATAAATAGATTAATAGAATAATAATAAGAACTATTCTAAAAGCTATATAACTTTAGCTATTATTTCTATAGACTTACCTAAGGATTTATATACTAAGGTAATTTAATTTAACTACTATATAATTAATCCTATCTTTAAGATAGGTATTATAATAGAAGATTAGGATTTAATATTACTTCTACTACTAAGATATATTACTATCCTAGACTTTATTATAACCTACTAGTAGATTACTATTACCCTTTATAGCCCTATGAATATATTAATTAGGGGGATTATTAATAGTAGCTCTATTATTAACCTTATTAGTAAAAGTTATATTAAGCGCCTAGGCTTATAGAGCGATATAATAAAGATAAATATAGGGATCTACGGGATTACTAATAGAGAGTAGAGGACCTAGTTTATAAGTATAATTATAAACGACGTTTATATTAGTAGTAATTAGATTTAAGATATTAGGTTTTTTATTTTCCCTAAAAATACTTATAATAAGGACCTAGTACTAGGAGCTCTTTTTATCTTAAAGACTTAAATAACGCTAAATTATATATAGAACTAGATTATTAGAGTCCTTTAGTCTAGGAATATTAAGATTAATATCCTACTATTATTTTATATAGGAGATTTAACTACTTAGTTCCTAGAAATTATTACTAATATAGACTGCTTTATTTCTTCTTAGTATTAATATACTCTCTTATCTCCTATAGAGGAGGGGAAATAGAGGCTACTACTAATAGATCTAATATAATAATAAGCTTAGACTTTATAGGAGATAATTAGTAACTTAATAACGCTAAGAAATATAAAGATATACTAGGATATTAAAGCGATTTAATAAGCTTTTAAAAGCTCTTATAACCTACTAGATAAAGTGAAATAATAATTAGACCTAGATAAGGAAGTTATTACTATTTTTAAAGAGTTTAGACTAATTTTTAATAAAGTCCTAGAGACTATAATCTATAATAAAGTTACCCCTAAGCTTAATAGGATCTATAAAGTAATTATAAGTATAGTGTATATAGTAAGATATAATAGCTATAGTATTAATTATTAATACTATATTTATAGACTTAAGAAAAGAATATTAAAGAAGAAAGTGCCTAGGAGGAAGTATAAGTTAGTATATTAGAAAGGTACTAAAGTTATTATAGCTATAGATACTACTTTCTCTTATAATAATTATAAACCTATACTAATAACGCTCGTATTACTAATAGAAGATATTAATATAATATATAAGATAAAAGATAAGAAGATTTAACCTATTAATAACGCTATATTAAATAGTTTAACCCTAGATAGAGACCTAGAGTAGAAGTTAAAGGTATAGGTAAAGGCTAAGAAAAATATAATCCTAGATCCTAGCGCCCTATTTATAAGCCTAGTTATACTAAAGTTTTTAATTATTAAGTAAGGAATAAGGCTTATAAGAGCTTAATAAGAAGCTATCCTTAAGACTATTAATTATCTATAGCCTAAAGAAAAGAAGCTCCTTTTAGCTATTCTTATTATAAGAGAGAAAGCTTTAGCCTAGGAATTTAAATATTATAGCTCTATATACCCTTCTATTATACCTCTATAGATAATTTAAATAGTACTATATAAAGCGTAGTAAGTAAAAGGAATTCTAATATTAAGAGGACTAGAGTAGGATATTATTATAATTCTAAAGGATAGACTAAAGAAGGGAATCCTTAAGTAAAGTTATATAGCTTATTATAATCTATTCTTCCTTATATAAAAGAAATATAATAAGATAAGGCTTATTAACCTAGCGACTAAGATAAATATAGTTATAATATAAGATATAGCACTACCCCCTTTAGTAAATAATATTTTAGAAGACTTTGCTATATATTAACTATTATCGCTACTAAACTTCTTCTTAGGATATAACTAAGTCCCGTTAGACCCTATAAGTAGAGATTTAATAGTATTTATATTACTTATTAGACTACTATAAATATATATATTACCTTAAGGAGTAACGAACTTAGTCGCTTAGTTTATATAAGTTATAATTAGAATCTTATATAACCTTATCCCTAGTTACTATAAAGCCTTCCTTAATAATATTACTATTAAAGGACTAACTTTATAATATAATAAAGAAGAGATCGAGTCTTATCTAGAGATTTATAGATTTATTTTAGAATACTTATAGAATATTAATAAGGTCCTAGTTAATTTAGAGCTAGCGGAGTATATAGTAGTAGTAGTTAAGTTATAATAAGCTTAGGAAGTAGTAACGATTATTAGCTATATTTATAATACTAATAGGCGTTATCTAGAGGAAGTAAAGATAGTTAAGATCTATAAATAAGCTACTTATACTAATTTAATAGAGTTAAGGGCTTTCCTTAGGATTATAACGTTCTATAGATCCTAGGTAAAGGACTACTCTATTATTATAAAGCTACTTATTAAGTTACTTAAGAAAGATACCTTATTTAGCTAGGAGGAGAAGTAATAGATAGCTATAAATACCTTAAAAGTAATACTTATAAGAGCCCCGATCCTTATTATTATAAACTATAGCCCTAAAGGAGGAGATATCTACCTTATAATTAATACTAGTAATATAAGATAGGGTAGAGTCCTAGGATAATTTATTAATAACTAGCGTATAATCTCTCGCTTTAAGAGTAATACTTAGTTAAAGCTAGAGCTATTATATAGCGCTAGGAAGAAGGAATTATATAGTATTCTAAAAGCTTTAAAAAGGGTATATAATTATTTATATAGATAATACTTTACCCTAGAAATAGACGCTTAGATATTAGTTATATAACTTAATAGAGTAGCTATAGACCTCCTAGGAGCCTTTATTATTCGCTAGATTATATAGATTTAAATATTAGCCTCTAGCCACTGCATAGTGATTTTACCTACTTAAGTGCAACAGACCTTCTAACTCCGCGCCTCCTGACAATACATAGCCTTCGGTCACGTGATCCTTTCCTAACCATAGCTGCACTTATATATACCCGTTACACTAGATAGCCTCACGATCTTTAACTTCATATCGATAACAACGTGGTTTTTAATTATTCAATAGACTACGAAACTATCGACTTTATAAGGATAAGGAAGAGGGAGAGGTATAAGGCCCTGCTTATAGCAGAGCTTCTTATACTTCTAGCTATAAGAACCTCTTAGGAAAGACCTCTTTAGTTAAGGAGTTACTTCTTATATAGTAGCGTTTACCTCGCTAGAAGGTTAACCTTTTAGGTTAAGGAGTTATCTTATATAGTAGCTTTGCTACGAGAGCCTTAGTAGCCCGTTCAGCTCTAATATAATTAGCCCTAGTACGGCGCGCGTCTAACTCTATAATATTTAGAGGGTTTACTTGCGAGTAGTAGGAATATATAGGGTTCCTATATTATTTTCCTTAACTAGTAGAGGGTATAGGTTAAAATACCTATATAGTATTTCCCGAATTATACCTACAAACTAGGTAAATTTGTTATAGTCTTTTTGCAAAGGGGCTGCAGCGTAATTCCGAGCTCAATAGATTTAAATATTTAACTTTAAAGTATAATATATCTATAATACTTAGAATATAGTAATAAATAGCTTATTATAAAAACCCCGGGGACCTTTTAATACTATTAATAAGGAAGCTAAGAGGGAGATTAACTCTTAGATCGATTTATAGATCTTCTTTATAAATATAGAAGCTAGTTCCTTCTTTAATTAAGCTTAACGCTATAATAATAAATAATCTATAGAGGAGGTCTTAGTAGGAAATATAGAAGTTATTAGTAATATAATAAATATCCTAGATATACTTCTTAATAATTTATAGACCTATTTAATACGCTCTTAATAAATCGCTTATTATTTAATAATATAGAGACGCCCTCTAGGAATTTAACTAGTAAGGTATTATAACTTTAAGACTAGAGCGTTAGATTATTATATTTATAACTACCTGCTTTTTACTAGACTAATAAATTAAAAGCTAAGACTATAATAAGTTATTAATAATCCTAAGTAGTAGAAGAAACTAATTATAAAAGCTTATAAAGATAGTAGTTACTAAGGTAAGTAAGCTATAGCTAGAAGACTATCTAATTACTATATCTAGGCTAGTATATTTATAGAGATTAGTAAATCCCTAAAAAGTTATCCTAATTATTAAAAGAAGAGAGCTTAATATATAGATAATATAAGGACGTATAGCTCCTTAAAGGGATTACTCTTTATAAGGATCTTATTAGATATATAGAGAGTAGGTAAGTAGTACCTTATTAAAATAAGGGATCTATTAATAAACTAACCTAAAGCCTACTAGCTTAAGAGAGTAATTTTAACTAAGATTACTAAGTTTATCTAGGAAGAAATTATTTACTACTATAGATTATATAGCGAACTTATTATTAATAAAAGCCTAGAGAATAAGGATATTATTATTAAGTTTAATAAGAAGTATAGTATAAGGAGGAAAATAATATCTATATATAACCTAAGGGTTAATAGAGTAGTTAAAACTAGTTATTAGCTAATTACTTATATATTATTAATATAAACTAGAGGAGAGAGAGATTTTAACTCTTAACTATACCTTCGTATTACCCTATTTATAAACTAATTAAGTATTTATATTTTAACTAGCTTTAGCCCTTTTTATCTTTTATATAGATTTAAACCTATTACTCTTATAGAGACCTTAATACTAACCTAGAGGGTTCTTAATTAGAATTTAGTAATAATAAAAGAAGAGGAGGTTTGAATATATCTATAAGCTTTCCTATAACGGATAAGGAAGAGGGAGAGGCATAAGGCCCTGCTCGCAGCAGTAGAGCTTCTTATGCTTCTAGCTATAAGAACCTCTCAGGAAAGACCTCTTTAGTTAAGGAGTTACCTCTTATATAGTAGTATTTATAGTACTTTTAGTACCTTATTAGAAGGTTAACCTTTTAGGTTAAGGAGTTATCTTATATAATAGCTTTTATAGCACCTTTAGTACCTTACTAGAAGGTTAACTTTTTAAGTTAAAGAGTTATCTTATATAGTAGCTTTTACCTTATTAGAAGGTTTAGTAAGGGCGTTTCTAGGCTATAAGAGCCAGAGCCTTAGTAGCCTATTTAGCTCCAATATAATTAGCCCTAATGCGGCGCGCGTCTAACTTTATATAGTAATATTTAGAGGGTTTACTTATAAGTAGTAGGAATATATAGGGTTCCTATATTATTTTCCTTAACTAGTAGAGGGTATAGATTAAAATACTTATATAGTATCACGAATAGCTAATAGGCGAAGGTTAACACGCTTCGATTACGCTATATTAAGTGGATTCTGCGTTAAAGAAGGGAAAAGTCTAACTATAGGCTAGCGTAGCCCTAGAAGGCTAAAGAGTTGCTTAGTAATCACATAAACTATAAATTATATAACCTGAAATTCTAATAGGTCTAATCCTAGCGCCGTGATATTACCCCCCCCCTTTACTAGTATTACTATCCGTAGTAATTAGCTATTATATTATAAATAATATCCTAAATAGTATCCCCTTCTTCCTATTCCTATATTTATACTAGGGCGTTATTATTATCTATAGTAGCGGGGTCCTTATCCTAGGCGGCGGCTAGGAGCTAAGCTAGAAGGTGCTTTAGTAGTCCTATAGTAGTTAGGTTAGTAGTATAGAAGTCCTATAGCGCCGCTAGGGCGGGCTTAAAGCTCTTAGCGTTATACTAAGTAGGATCGTAGTTATAACCCCTCTAATTAGCGCAGTACTATAGCTATCCTTAGTATAACTAGCTAGTAATTATATATATAACTTCGTATTCTAGCTTATTATTAAACTCGATAGCAGGAGGGGGGGCCTTAAATTATTCTAGTAGGGGGTTCCTAGTAGCTTTCTAAAGCTTACTAGGATAGAATACTAGGTAATAGTTATATCCCTTTAGTAGGTTAAGTACCTAAGTCCCCCTAGGGCTAGTAGCTTTAATTAGCTATAAGCTATCCTATAGTATTAATAGCTTTAAAGAGCTTTCTTAGCGCTATCCTTCTATTAATATATAGATAGAGTCCCCTATAGCTAAGTTATTAGGCTAATAGTAGTAGTTAGTAGCTTAGTTATAGTAGTATTAGGTTACTACTATATTTCCTTTAGCGATCTCCTAGGTACTATAGAGGTTTTATATAAGCTACTAGGCGTTACTTTAGTCAATTTTCTCCTTTATAATTAAAAACTTTTATATATATTAGTCCTAGTGAAAACTTATCCATACTAGGTATCCCTATTTAATTTCAAATAGTATAAGCCCTATAGTTTTATTTAGTAATACTACTTAGGTGAAATCTATAATAGGGAGTATTTCGCTCTAGTTATCCTAGAACTAGTTTATTTATAGGTATAAGTATTAAGTTAGGTATTAGTTAAGGATCTCTATCTACTTATTAGTCTCTATATAACCTACTATACTTAATTATATAATTACGCTATATATCTTATAGAGCTCATTCTAGAAGTTAGAGGTAAACTAGGGGCCTCTATTAGATATAATTATAATAAGGAAGCAAGTATATTAGAAGATATAGGTATAGTATAGCTAGGCGAGGTCCCGCGCTATAACTATCTTATAATAAGAGAGGGAGACTATCTTCTTTAATAAGTAATATACTACTATAAATATATTATTATATCTATAGTAGTTAGGTAAGTAAGATATAAAATCTATTATAACGTACTCCTAGGGGTAATCTAGTATTAGTAAGGGTCTTAACTCGCCTAGAGGCTTATCCCTTAGCTTCTAAGCCTAGTAATAAGTATAGTAGTTATAAATATACTATTTAATATTAGTAATTAGGCGTAGCTAGTAATAGTATTCCTTTAGGAGTTTAATAGTCTTATTTTAACCCGGGTATGCTATAAGTTTCTAGATGTAGGCTTTATAGATTAACTTTATATATAGGTCCTCTCCCTATAGTATTACGAGTTTCCTATCTATTATTAGGAGTCCCTCTCTTATCTTCTAGCGCTCCTTTTCTATAATAGCAAGCGTCCTTAGCGCCTTAAGTAATAGTATATTTAGTTTATAATTTAACTATAGGATCTACTTAACTAAGAGGTAGCCTCGTAGTTCGTCCTCTAGCTCTAGGGTATTAATAGTAGCTATAAGACTACTTAAGGTAGCTTCTAATAGCTAGCGTAGTTCGCTTATAACCTCTAGGGATAGGTAAGTAGGTAGTAGTAATACCTAGGTATAGTCTAATTTATAGATAGCCTGCTAGGTTTATAAGTCTTTATTCTTCTATAATAAAGCGTTAGCTAGAACGTTTTTATACCCCGGGTAGTACTAGATATAGAAGTTAAAACTAGCTAAAATACCTAACTAGTAGGCTTAATAAATATTTAGAAGCCGCTTAGTTATAAAGTAGAGTAGTAGTTAGTAGTTTATAATAACCTTAAAACGCTAGGTAACTATAGAGAGTTTAGCTCTCTACTCTTCTAGCGCTAGGATAATTACTATTATCTCACGGTTATAGATAGGGTAGTTTATTTCTATTAGTAATATAGTTTTTAAGAAATAGGCTACGGGGTACTATAAGCTATTATTAGGTTACTACTAGAGGAGGGTAATAGTATAAATAGATTTAGAAGTATCTGTCTTAACTTAGGTTAGCAGCTCGGGCTTCTAGTAGTATAAGATAGGGGCTAATATTAAGGCCTCCTTTAGCGTTATAAATACTACTATATAGTTATTATTTAAGTTAAAATAGGCGTCTTTAGCTATAAGCTTAGTAAGCAGTTAAGCGATCTTTTTATAATTTATAATAAATCGATAGTAGAAGTTATAAAACCCTAGGAAGGACTAGACGCCCCTTATTATAGTTAGTAGTTACTAGTCTTTTACTACTAAAACCTTCTTAGGGTTAGGGCTAATCCCTTTAGTTATAATAATAAACCTAAGGTAGCGCGTTATAGTTATACTAAACTCGCACTTCCTAATATTAGCTTAAAGCCCTGCTTAGTATAGCTAGTTAAGGACCTTCTTAACGTGCTCCTTATATTAGATAGGGTCCTCTAAGTAAACTAGGATATTATCTATATACGCCGTGTAGAAGCTATCTAGGTATTCTATAAGTATATTGTTTATATACTGTTAGTATATCGCTAGGCTATTATAGAGCCTAAAGGGTAGGACTTTATACTTATAGGAGCTATAGCGGGTATAGAACGTTATTAGGTCCTCTGAGTTAAAGTAGATATAGATTTATTAAAACGCTTAGTAGATATTAATCTTTATAAATACTTTAGCTTAGCTGATTTAGCTTAGTATCTTATTAATTAGGGGTAATAGGTACTAATCCTTCTTAGTAAACCCGTTTAGCTTCTAGAAGTTAATATAGAACTATAGGTAACTATTAGCTTTTTAAATAAATAGTATTAGGGAGGCGAATAGAGCGTTACCTAGCGCTATAAAGCCCTTCTTTAGGTTCTTAAGGAGATATTATTAAGTAGCCTCGAGTTCTAGTAATAACTACTTATATAGCAAGTAGAAGGTTAGCTACTCCCTTACGCCTAGCTCTAGTTCTATTTAGTAGTTATAAGGGTAGTAGGGAGGTAACGCGTCGCTAGTAGTCTTACTAAAGTAATCCTTTTAGTCCTAGAGGTATAATAAGAGCCTTTTATTAATTAGGCGTTAGTTTTCAGCTTTATTAACCTCTAGTAGGCTCACGCCTTCTTTTTCTTCCTCTTATTTATTAGCGATTATTAGGTTAAGCTTATATAGCGATATAGAGCCTAATTCGATATTAGCACGCTTTAGGTTCCTCTCGAAACTTATAGCGCTAATAAGTGCTATATCGAGGTCCTCCCTTGCTTATTAAGCCTCGGGGCTAAGGGGTTTAGGCTTCTAATATAGCGTAGGTTAGGTTAGATTTGCTATTAGCGCCCCTTTTAAAACTATATTTATTTTTTATAAGTTATTATTATATCCTAAGTCCTTAGGCGTATTACTTCGCTATAAGATCTTTACTAAGGTCTTTATCTTACTCCCTACGTTCTTCTAGGCATTATAGAGCTATTCCTTAGCCTTAAATATAGCTTAAAAGCGCTCTATATTAAGTTAATACTTAATATTAATCTTAGTAGGTTAAAGGAGGTCTTTAGTATCCCTTATAATTATTTAGGGGAGGTCCTATACAGCAGGGGTATTAATTAGCTAGTATAAACGCTAATAGTATATATCTATGCTAATATTATAGTAGTTAAACTATAAGTAGCTAAGGATAAAGTCGTATCTCCCTATATTAAGTTAGAGGAGGGGTATTTATATTAATTCTTAGCGGTCTATATATATATAGGTTATCTATAGCTTAGTTATAGTATCTAATAGCTCGCTATTAAACCTAGTAGCTAGGATAGGGCGCTATAACTTATTACGTTTAGTATAATAAAAATCCCTTAGTAAGGGGGTTATATAGGTATTTATAAAAGCGTAGCTATTTACTCTAATATTAAGAAGGGCTTTAAGATAAATACTATATTTATTATAAATTAGAACTAACTCCTTTTCTAGTAGTTTATTACTAATTAGTTATTATAAGTTAATAGATAGCATTACTAATTACTAATCTCTTTAGGTCTCCCCTAGTAGGGAGTCTGCTTTTGCTAGGGGCTCTAGCTTTCTACTAGCTCTAGGTTACTACTAGTAGCTTTAGTAGGTTTAGTAATACTTATAGTAGGCTTAGCCTGCTTATAGGGATAATCCCGCGAGTTATAACTAGTATTATTATAAATAAAATAGGCGCCCTAGTTATAGAGCTTTTTATATAGAGCCTTAGGGATATAGCCCTAGTTAGTATAGGCTTAGGTATAGGGGTTTCCTCCCCTAGAAGGATTAACGCGGGCTACTAGAGCAAGGCCTCGTATAGTAGTTTAGTTAGCTAAGCGTATATTAGGAGGCGCTATAATATAAGTTATAGTATAGACCTAAGTATTATAATCCTAGAAGTTAAGGGCGCTATTTATATAATAGATAGAGTACTAGTTCTAGAGGGAGGTAGGTAGCTTCTTATAGAACTTCTAGCACTACTAAGACTCTAGGAGTTTAGCCTTATAAGTAAGTTTAATAAAAGTAGCTCGTTTAACTTAAATATCTTTAAATAAGATAATAAGGGTATTAAGCTTTATCTAGGCCTTATCTCGCTAAACTAGGTTAATAAAGATACCCTTTAGCTCTTTAATAAGCTATTTTACTATAGTAATCTAAGGTAGGTCCCCTAAGAGGAGGGGGAATAGAACGTTATAAGTAGTTCCTCTAAGGCGCGAGAGTATATACTTAAAGTATTAGGACTTATTATAATACTCTCTATTATTAAGGCGTGTTTTAATATAAAAGAGCTAGATATCGAACTTTAGGTACTTAGGGTTAGTGCTTATAATACCTATAAAAATAGGGACTTTAAGTATCCTAGTAAACTAGGTGCTATTACTACTAATAGTTAATAAAGGTAAGCTAGAGCGGATCTAACTCTCGAGGTATATTATTTAGTTAAGGATCGCCTAAAGTATAGCGCTATAGTTACTAGAAGGAGGGTTTGCTAGCGGAGGCGTAGTAGTTATATTACGCTTAAAGCGCTAGAGTAAGGCTTTATTAGTATCCCTTACCTTATCCTGCTCCTTAGTGATAGTAGTAGCGTTATATTAAGCCTAGTTATACTCTTCTTAGTAGCGTTTAAGTATAGCGGACTATTTAGCGTTATTACTAGTAGTATAGGTATCGCCTAGCTACTTATAGAGCTCTTAATTCTTATACTCTAAGCATAGAGTAGTATTATAAAGCGTATAGAGGTTATTACTTATAGTAGTATATCTAGTATATAGGGCTTAAGACTTAGTACTATAAGTAGCTCTCTTTATAAGCTAGTTTTAAATCTAGGTGAGGGTTAAGTTGGAGTTATTCTAGAATAACTATATTATATTATTAAGGGTAAGGGTAACCTTCTAGCCTTCGCCTAAGTAATTATAATTAATAATAAGGGAGTTAGGGAACTTCTATAACTTAGTAATAGCGCTCTAGGCTAGGCTCCTATATCCCTCTATATTAAGGTTTATAAATAGGCCTTTAATAAGTTACTTACGTGTAGGTTTATTTAGGTTAAAAACCTTTAGGTTTTTGCGTAAGGGGGTATTATAGTCGGGTAATATAATATAGCGGTATCGGAGGGCTTTAATATAAGGCTCGAGGAGCCTTCTAATATTAAGTATAAGCGTAGTTATAACCTTATAACTATAGCTAGCTAGTTATAACTCGTTTAGTATCTTAGTAATAGAGTAGAGGGGGGGTATTAATTAATCTTAGATTAGTTAGCTTAGCGCTTAGTCGGGTGCTATACTCGCGTTAGTTAATTAGTAGGGTTAGAGTAACAGTTAATTAAGATATTATATATCCGTCTCTAGAGAATAGATAGAGGAATATAAAATAGTATTATAAATAGCTAATAAGCGGAGGTTAATACGCTTTGATTACGCTATATTAAGTAGATTCTATATTAAAGAAGGGAAAAGTCTAACTATAGGCTAGCGTAGCCCCGGAAGGCTAAAGAGTCGCTTAGTGATCACATAACCTATAAGTCACGTGACCAGAAATTCCGGTAGGTCCAATCCCAGCGCCGTGACAATAGTATTTCCCAAATTATACTTATAAACTAGGTGAATTTATTATAGTCTTTTTATAAAGAGACTGAGGCGTAATTCCGAACTCAAGCTTTCCTATAACTTAATAAGGATAGGGAATAAGCTAAAAAGATAATTAATAGTTAATATAAGACAACTATAGAATATTATAATAGTTAATATAAGAGGACTATAAAGAAGGAGAGGCTAGAGGTAGGTAATTTAGTACCAGTATTTAATATTAAGGGTTCTATTAATAGATTATCTATTAAAAAGCTTAACTACTAAAAATAAGGCCCCTTTTATATCCTATTGAGTTCGGAATTACGCCGCAGCCCCTTTGTAAAAAGACTATAACAAATTCACCTAGTTTATAAGCATAATTCAGGAAACACTATATAGGTATTTAAACCTATACCCTCTACTAGCTAAAGAAAATAATATAGGAACCCTATACGTTCCTACTACTTACAAGTAAATAGTCTAAATATTACTATATATAAGGTTAGACGCGCACTATGCTAGGGCTAATTATATCAGAGCTAAATAGGTTACTAAGGCTCTCGTAGTAACGCCCTCGCTAAACCTTCTAGTAAGGTAAAAACTACTATATAAGATAACTCTTTAACCTAAAAGGTCGACTTTCTAGCAAGGTGCTAAAGGTGCTATAAAAGCTACTATATAAGATAACTCCTTAATCTAAAAGGTTAACCTTCTAGTAAGGTGCTAAAAGTACTATAAATACTATTATATAAGAGGTAACTCCTTAACTAAAGAGGTCTTTCCTAAGAGGTTCTTATAGCTAGAAGTATAAGAAGCTCTACGAGTAGGGCCTTATACCTCTCCTTCTTCCTTATCCTTATCCTTTAACTATATTAGTACTAAACCCTATATATAAATATACTAAGCCTAAGTAAGGTATACCTTTTAGTATAAATAATATAAGGGGGTTACTAGAGAGTTTACCCTTAATATAATTAATAAAGCCCGCTTCTTTATTAACTACTCTGCTATATATAGAGAGTATATTATTAATATAGCCCTTAAGAGGGCTTACTTTAATACCCTTATAAGGGATTCTATAAAGTATAATAGTATTAGACCTAAGTAAATAAACTTAGTAGTAGAAGTTTAGTAGGTTATTATATACCCTATAGAGTAGCCCTTCTTCGAGCAGGTCCTCTGTATTGCTAAAGTAGAGGTAGCCTAGGCGGCCCAGGCCTATTAGGGGTTAGTAAGTATAGCTTGCGCTAACTAATAGAGAGAGCGTTGCTAACGATGGTATAGCTGCGAAGGCGTTAGCTAACCCGATTGAATAAGAGGATAAAGATAGTAACGACTTCTAGCGGACGAAGCAGTAATAGAGGCGGTATTTAATAGTAGCGCGGGTAGTATGCGAGAGGAAAAGTTAATAGTTTCGTAGTTTAAATAATTAAAACCTACGTTATTATTAATATAAAGTTAAAGATCGTGAGGCTATAGGCATATATAAGTGCGGCTATAGTTAGGAAAGGATTATATAACTAAAGGCTATATATTATTAGGAGGCGCGGAGTTAGAAGGTCTATTGTACTTAAGTAGGTAAAATCACTATGCAGTGGCTAGAGGCCTTTTATATCCTATTATAAGCTCTAAACGCTCTATTATATTAAATAGTAATATTAATAAGTTAAAAGATTATTAGAAAGATATTTAATAGGAATTAATTTTATAAATTTATTTAAGCTCCTAAAGGGTATTAAGACCTAAGTAATTTAGATATTTATAGATTTAAGTTATAAAGAAACCTAGTAAATGTCTTCTTAATACTAGGGAATAAGGAGTATAATAATTATATATTTAAGGAAGAGGAGGAAGAACTTATATTATTTAAAAAAGGTGAATAAGAGAAAGAGGAGGACTTATTATAATTAATAATAAAATTAAATAATATTTAAGGGACTTAGAAAAAGTAATTAAAGCTTTAAAAGCTAAATAATAACTAATTATTAAGATTCCTAAAATAATTAAAAAGAAGGAGAAGGAGTATATTAAGATAGAGGATCTAGGGAATATTTAAGGTTTCTTTTATTATAACTTATTTTAATTAATAATTTATAAACTTATTCTTATTTTACTCTTTTTCTATTTCTTAATTTAAAAGTTCAAAGTTCTAGGGATAATATTCCTAAACTTTAGGAATAAGAGTAAGAGATAGTATTAATAACTCCTTATTTATTTAAATATACCTCCTTATTATTATTTAATATAATAATAGCTTAAATAACTTTAATATCTATTAGTAATTATAATAAGGTTATTAAGCCTAGGGAAATATAAAACCCTTAACTTTTTAAGAATAATACGAAAGACCCCTCTTACTAAATAAATATAAGGTTAATAATCTAAAGATAAGAGAGAAGAAGAGAAGGAGAAAAGAGGGTATTAAAATATTA
>JAVHLU010002063.1:0-21906 GCA_036785755.1 Colletotrichum ledebouriae
TTAGCCTCGATATAATTAATAAAACCCGCTCCTTTATTAACTACTCTACTATATATAGAGAGCGTATTATTAGTATAGCCCTTAAAAGGGCTTACCTTAATACCCCTATAGGGGACTCTATAAGGCGCGATAGTATTAGAGCTAAGTAAGCAAACTTAGTAGCGGAAGTTCGGCGGGTTATTATATACCCTATAGAGTAGCCCTTCTTCGAGCAGGTCCTCCGTATTACTAAGGCAGAGGTAGCCTAGGTAGCCTAGGCGAACGTTAGTAAGTATAGCTTGCGCTAAATAGAGAGAGTATTACTAACAATAGTATAGCTAGCGGACGAAGCGGTAATAGAGGCGGTATTAGCAGCGCGGGTAGTGCGCGAGAGGAAAAGTCGATAGTTTCATAGTTTAAATAATTAAAAACCACGTTATTATTAATATAAAGTTAAAGATCGTGAGGCTATAGGTATATATAAGTGCGGCTATAGTTAGGAGAGGTGGTTAGCAATTACGATCACGTGACCGAAGGCTATATATTATTAGGAGGCGCGGAGTTAGAAGGTCTATTGCACTTGAGCAGGTAAAATCACTATGCAGTGGCTAGAGGCCGATAAAGTTTTATAAATACTCTATAACCTCTACCTCTTAAACGTATATTAAAGAATATTACTATTGTATTAATATTAGAGTTAAGCCTAGATATATTCGATATATTATTTAAGGAAAGCGAAGATATATCTACTTTATTCCTAACCTAAGGAAAGGGATTAGGTAGCCCTCTTACCCTTAAGCTAAGTAACTTATAGAGCTACTTGAGCTTATATAGCTAGGGTAAGTATTAAGGTAAGATAGGCTTATAAGATCCTAAGGCTAGATTATCAAATTATAATAGAAGTAAAGGATATAAATAAGATACTAAATATTAGGAGGATACTCCTCTATTATTACTACTACTTATACTACCTAGAGACCCTAGTAATAGGGGTAATAATAATAACCCTAAAGGCTAAAATAGTAGAGGAGATAGCTTAGGCTATAGTAGTAGTAATAGTTAAGGCGATTAATATTATTAGCTATTAGCTAGACTAAGAGATATTATTAAACCTTTATCTAACCCTAATAGGTTCTTAGTTAGCTATACCTTTCTTATATTCCTTCTCTCTATAAATAAGGAAGGGGTAGTATAACTAATAGCTAGTATATTAGTTACTAAGCCTAGGCGTAGTACCCCTCGCTTTAAGACCGATATAATCAGCTTATTTAATCCGCTTTTATATACTAACGAAGTTAATAATATACGTATCGATAGCAGTTTAAAAACTATCTACTAAAGTATTTACTATTTTATTAATATTATTAATAGCTATGTTAAGTTAGATAATAAGGACTAAGCTATACCTACTCTTAACCTTTATTAAACCCTATTAAGGCACGTATTAGACTAGTACTATACTAATCTAACGTTAGACGAGAAGGCAGACCTTAAGGACCCTAATTATAAATTAGACTCTTAGAAAGCGTTATTACTTAAACGTTTTCGTTTATTATATAAAATTACTAAAGCACGTTTAATAAAGGAGAAGTATACTCTATATAGTATATGCGATTAATACGATATTTAATACTAGATAACTATGGTTACTCGACTTTATAAGGATACTAAGGAGAGCAAAGCTAAGGTATTAACTATTATATTTAATAAAATAGATATAGAACTAGTTATTAGTATTCTTTGACTAACTAGTAAGATAAGCTGCGATAGGTTTATTATAAGCCTATAGAAGATAGTGCCTAGTTAGTCTTAAATAGTTACTAAAGGGTCCTAGCGAGCCTTAGTCTAACTATCTATTAGATTAACTTATATAGGAACTACTTCGATATAATTATTACTAAAAGAGACCTCGAGAACAAGCTGCACTACTACTACTTATTACCTATATTATATAAACCTAAAAGAGACTATATCTAGCCTATTATTATTAAGACCTGGGCTCTGGCCACTGCATAGTGATTTTACCTGCTTAAGTGCAACAGACCTTCTACCTCCGCGCCTCCTAATAATACATAGCCTTCGGTTATGTAATTATAACTCTCCTAACTATAGCCGCACTTATATATACCCCACTAGATAGCCTTACGATCTTTAACTTCATATTAATAATAACGTGGTTTTTAATTATTTAATAGACTATAAAACTATTAACTTTTCCTCTCGCGTACTACCCGCGCCGCTATTAAATACCGCCTCTATTACCGCTTCGTCCGCTAGTAGCTATGCTATTATTAGTAACGCTCTCTCTATATTAAAGCAGTTAGTATAAGCTATACTTACCGACGTTCTCCTAAGGGGCCTAGGCTACCTCTGCCTTAATAGTGCAGAGGACCTGCTTAAAGAAGGGCTACTCTATAGGGTATATAATAACCTACCTAGCTTCTACTACTAAGTCTACTTACTTAGCTATAATATAATAATAAGTAACCCCTCTAGGGGTATTAATAAAAGCCCTTTTAAGGGCTATACTAATAATATACTGTCTATATATAATAAAGTAGTTAAAAAAGGAGCAGGTTTTATTAATTATATTAATACTAAACTCTCTAGTAAGCTCTCGCGCGTTATTAGTATTAAAGGGTATACCTCGTGCAGGCTTAGCGTTTTTATATATAAGGTCTAGTATTAATATAGTTAAGGGATAAGTATAAGGATAAGGGAGAGGTATAAGGCCCTGCTCGCAGAGCTTCTTATACTTCTAGCTATAAGAACCTCTTAGGAAAGACCTCTCTAGTTAAGGAGTTACTTCTTATATAGTAGCGTTCGTAATACCTTTAGTACCTTACTAAAAGGTTAACCTTTTAGGTTAAGGAGTTATCTTATATAGTAGCTTTTATAGCACCTTACTAGAACGTTTAGCGAGGGCGTTTCTAGGCTATAAGAGCCTTAGTAGCCTATTTAGCTCTAATATAATTAGCCCTAGTATAGCGCGCGTCCGACTTTATACGAGGGTTTGCTTACGAGTAGTAGGAATATATAGGGTTCTTATATTATTTTCCTTAACTAGTAGAGGGTATAAGTTAAAATACCTATATAGTATTTCCTAAATTCTACTTATGAACTAGGTAAGTTTGTTATAGTCTTTTTGCATAGGGGCTGCGGCGGAATTCCGAACTTAACTATTAGGACCTATAAAATAAGCTACTGATATTACTACTAAACCCTTATTAAGTTTCTCGTATAAGCAGATTTAGTTGAATTAACAACAAAGGCCCGAATACTAATACAACTAGCCTAGTTAATATGTTTAGTATCCTTAACTACTTAGTTACCTTCCAGTATATATATTAAAGGGGACTAGTTACAAGTAAATAGAAGAGGAAGTATATACTTCGTTAAATAAGGCCGACTTTAACTATATCTAGTATAATAAGGCTAGCGAGGAGTTAGACTTATATAAAGAAGACTTAGTTATTAGTACTAATAACGAAGATAACTAAGAGCAATAGGAAGACGATCCAAAGTATATTAACCTAGTTACCTAATGCGCTTATTACTATAAACACCCTCTAGGGTATATCCCTAGATATAAGGATAGGTACCCTATTTTTAATATTAATTTATTATAGAATTCGCTCCTAGAGGATCTAGGAATCTGCTCTTATAAAATATACCTTTATAACGCTAAGCTATATGCTAATTTGAATATTATCTTCTCGTATTAGACCCTTCTATCCCCTTAGCTAAATATAACGCTTATTAATCCTATTAAGCTATAGTAACACATAGTTACACGTTTATACTGCTATATATATATAAAGATTATTATCCACGGACGTTATAATAGACCGCTAATTATAGTCTATATTCATACTAGCGCGGATCGCTTAGTTATAAGCAAATCCTGCTTATAATAGTTCTATACCCTCTCCTAAGAACCTAAGATATTTAAGCTCTAAGGTATTAGATGCCTTAAAACTATTGCTTAGGTAACCTTCGGATAACGACCTAATAGGTAAATAGTAATAGCTAAGCTTTATATAGGCGCATAGCTCGTGCTATACTTAGACGCTAGACTACTTATGGGGTAAGACTTTTACATACCTAACGGATTTAATATTATAAACTCAGAATTATATATCTAAGTTATATTGTGTAATAATATTAAAATTCCTTCTTAGATTTATCTAAAAGTCCTGCTAAAGGTTTATAATATATATAGTACTAGGAATATAACTATTACGCTATATAATTACTCTACTATATAAATTAATATACTATTAGCAAAATAGAGTCCCTTCTATTTAGCCTAAGGCATAAGGGGTGCACGTATATATATATAGGTAATTTACTATTCGTTCTTATTATTAATAACGCTCCTTACTTATTAAAAATTAAGCGAGGTATAAAGCTTAGAACCCTATTACTCTTTAAGATAGATAGATATCTTAAGCTAAAGACTTGCGACTAACTATAAGTAGTTTTTTTAATATTATTATATAAGAATCTAATATATTATATAGTTTTTAACCTTTTAGATTATAAGCTCGCTTTACATATTTAGTAACTAGAACTATTAGTTAATAAATACGTAGAAATCTCTAACCTAACTAGTAAAGAAGCGCTTATAGACTAAGGTATAATAAAGCATAATCTAACGCCGAATAAGGGATATATCTATAAGGGGAATATTAACCTAAATAGTAAGATAGGTATAACTAAGCCTAAAAGCTTACTAATAGTTATTACTAAAGAAGGTATATATATCTATAACTAAGACGCTAAAGCTATTTAACGCCTTAAAGAGGTTATATCGTATTACCTTACTATCTAGGAGGACTAAGGACTAATTAACCTTCTAGAGGATTAATACCTTAAGGTTAAACCTATCAAAAGATAGCAGAATATAAACGTTAAATAATAACCTTACCTAGTTAGTAAAGAAGATAAGAAACTTATTAATAAAACCTTAGATAAGCCTTATACTTAGGACTATATAGAATAGGGTAACTCTAGACCCATACTATTTAGAGCCCTAGCATTCGCAATATAGCGGATTATGGATAGTAAGTATAAGGGTTAAATAGTTATAAACCTATATGCTCTTAATAAAGCCACGATCCCCGACGTATACCCTATACTACTATAGCAAGACGTTATTAAATACCTTCGTAGTAAACTATAGATTACTATAATTAACGCTCAATCCTTCTTTTACTAATTCCTTATTAAGAGGGAATACTAGGATCGATTTATTATAATTAGCTATTATAAATAAGAACGCTTAAAGGTAGTACTTATAGGATTCCGTAATTCGCCTGCTTATACTTAATATATTATAAATAAGCTTTTATAACTATATAAGGAATATACCTATATATTTATTAATAATATTATTATTACCTTAAAGGACCTTAGAACTTACCTTAAGCACCTCAATACAATCCTTAAACCCTTTACTAATATTAGACTCTTACTCTCTATAAAGAAGTTATTTATAAGATACCCTTCTATTAAGCTACTTAGCTTTACTATTGATATATTTAGACTATTAAATACATAGGACTATGCCGATACTATTAAGAAGATTAAGTGCCCCTATAACCTTCGTTAGCTTAAATACTAGATAGGGGTAACTAGTTTCCTACGATATATAATACTATATTATATTAATTATATTTAACCGCTCTAATAAGATAAAATAATATTACTTACTAAAGCCTAAGCTTAAGGAAGGGATAAAGGTGCTATATAAAAGGTCTTCTATTAAAAAAGAAGCTTTAAGCCTATGCTAGAAGAAGAAGCTAGCTTTAATAATATGAAGGATATATTAATAGCAGATAACGCCTTATTCTACGATAACCCTAATAAGTAGCTATTTATTTAGCTTAACTTATTAAAGGAATATAGATACTCCGCGCTAATCTTCTAGCTAGCTAACTATATTAAATAGAATCCTTGTAACCCTATTAAGTTAACTAATATATACCTAATTACCTATATTAGTAAAGCCCTTAACTAAGCTAAATAGAAATATTAGCTTACTAAACTTAAAGGAGCTTACTTAGTTTGGGTAGTAAAGAAGTATTAGCTAATATTATATTTATTAAGACGAGACCCTATAATTATACTTACTAACTATTTAGTAATATATAATATTATTTAATAAACGTCGCTATAGTTAGAAGATAAGGCGAGGTCTAAATTATAACTTATATCATTATTAGAATACCTTAGCTAATTCTCCCTAGTATATTATTATATCCCTAGAACGTTAAATATTATAGCGGACGTATTATTATACCTGCTTATAATAGATATCCTTATTAAAGACGTTAGGGAACTTAATAAGATATAGGACGATATACCTATAGGTATTAACCTTATAATACAGGTATCCCTTAATAATAACTTTAAGACTAAGCTTATCTAATTATATATTAACTCAAAGTCCTAGAGCGGAGCATATAAGATACTCTATAAAAAGATAGATAATATAGACCTTAACTTCGTTATATATAATATTCTTATCTGCTACCTTAACCCTTATACTAATAAGCGAAGGCTCTATATTCCGAGAGAGTAGGTAACGCTGCTTATTAAAGAAGCCTATAATAACTACTATTACTTTAGTGAGGATCGAATATAGAGAGCTATTAATAAATACTTTTATATACCACGTTTTAAACGATAAGTCAATAACTACGTAGCTAACTACTTATAATACCGAATAATAAATATAGAACGTTATTACTGCTCGGCGCGATATAACTAATATTAATACTAGCTATTCCCTTCTATATAATTACTATAGACTTTATTATTGAACTTCCTAAAATACCTATATAGTATTTAGGATGTAAAGTAGAAAACTTCCCGCTACTTAATATAGCACTTCCTATACCTAATAAGTTCTCTGAAGTAATGCTTCTTATCCTAGGTTATTTAATATATACTACTAGGATCTAGGGACAACCCCTTCTTTATAACCTCTAATATAGTAACTAGCGGGCCTCTAGCCACTGCATAGTGATTTTACCTGCTTAGGTGCAACAGACCTTCTAACTCCGCGCCTCCTAATAATATATAGCCTTTAGTTACGTGATCCTCTCCTAACTATAGCCGCACTTATATATGCCTATAGCCTCACGATCTTTAACTTTATATTAATAATAATATAGTTTTTAATTATTTAATAGACTATAAAACTATTTACTTTTCCTCTCGCGCACTACCCGCGCCGCTAATACTGCCTCTATCACTGCTTCGTCCGCTAGCTATGCTACTATTAGCAACGCTCTCTCTATATTAAAGCATAAGGGCTATGCTGATAATACGCTCTCTATATATAACGGAGTAGTTAAAGAAGGAGCGGGTTTTGTTAATTATATTAATACTAAACTCTCTAGCGAGCTCTCGCGTATTATTAGTATTAAAGGGCCTACCTTACACGGGTTTAGCGTTTTTAAATATAAGGTCTAGTATTAATATAGTTAAGGGGAAAGGATAAGGAAGAGGGAGAGGTATAAGGCCCTGCTTATAGTAATAGAGCTTCTTATACTTCTAGCTATAAGAACCTCTTAGGAAAGACCTCTCTAGTTAAGGAGTTACCTCTTATATAGTAATATTTACCTTTAATACCTTACTAAAAGGTCGACCTTTTAGGTTAAGGAGTTATCTTATATAGTAGCTTTTGTGGTACCTTACTAGAAGGTTTAGTAAGGGTATTACTACGAGAGCCTTAGTAGCCCGTTCAGCTCTAATATAATTAGCCCCGGTATAGCGCGCGTCTAACTCTATAATATTTAGAGGGTTTACTTATAAGTAGTAGGAACGTATAGGGTTCCTATATTATTTTCCTTAACTAGTAGAGGGTATAGGTTAAAATACCTATATAGTATTTCCTGAGTTATACTTACGAACTAGGTAAATTTATTATAGTCTTTTTGCGAAGTGGCTGCAGCGTAATTCCGAACTTAATAGTAACTAGGGAATACTAAAAGCTATTATATCTAATTATAACTATAAGTTCCTATCGATATTTTAAACCGCACTATAGGCTAAACTATATACTAAATGAAGATTCTTGATAATATACTGTCCTTAAACTAATACTATCTTAGAATATAAGAACTAAGCTATTAAACTAGCTATTTATTACTTTCTTAACCTCGTTAATAGTAACTAGGTAAAATTACTATTAAGCCTCTAATATAACCTCAATAACGCTTACTTATAAGTTATTAGCTATTTACTAAACTAAATTCTATATAGGATTAGTAGTAATAACGCGTTGAATATCTTAGGCGATACTAACCCTAAGATAAACTACGAGATCTTCTAAGAGGAAGCTAAAGTTTTAATTATAGTAGCCTAGCTATATGTAAAGGAATAGTATAATAAAAAATATCGTTTTATTATATTTAAGCTAGATACCTAGGTATATCTTAAGATAGTATTAGGATACTATCTACTAGGATAGCTAAATCTAGGGTATAGCTACTAGTATATCCTATTCAAGGTCCTTAAATATATTAATAAGTTAGTATACTGCCTTAATATTCTACTTAATATAAATATTTATCTAGTTATATCTATTATCTAACTTATACTAGTACTAGCCCCTAGTAATAACCTATTTAACTATTAAAATAACTACTAAGGACTAATTAATATTAAGGAAGATAATAATATCTATTAGCTTAAAGTATCTAAGTATTTCAAGATTAAAAGCATCCTTAAGAAGTAAACCCTCGCGCGAGGATAGGTATAATATCTAGTTGAATAGAAAGGTAACCTATTAATAGATATTATTCAGATAGATAAAGATATTATAAATATAGATAAACCTATTACTATATTTAAGAGTATAGAATAAGAAATAGAATAGCTCTATAAATAAGTATAAGCTTAAAGACCTCTTTAATAGGGCGTTAAACTAGCATTAGAGCTTAATAAAAGACTACTAAAGCGCCTAAGAGCAAAGCTTTAAAAGAACCCTATAGAATAACAAGATATATATTATAAATAAGGAACCTACTACTTAAAGCGCCTTAAATAGATAAGTAGACCAGAAACAGTATTATAACTACGGACTTATTATAGAATAAAGATATTTAATATACTTAGTATATTAAAGGACTTTAGCCTAATAATAGCGATATTTATACCTAGCCTAATAGTAGTAATAACTATATCTATCGCGCCTTCCCTCTTAAATACCTTCTACTCTTAGTATTATAAGAACCTTTATAAATATAACTACCCTCCTTACTTAAAGGTCGATCCCTACTCTTATGTAACTAATAAGAAACATTAGTATAAGTATATATATATAAAATAAATTTATATTACTAGGTAACCCTACTTGTTATTACTGCTACCTTCGCCCGCCTAGTATTAAGTAGACTTTTCCCTTTACGCTTATATTTTATAGAATAGCGTTAACACCTTTATCCCTATTATTATATAATTATTATACTCCTACTTCCTATTTTATTACTATTATCCTCTTCTAGATATTAAGGACCCTTACTAATACTTAATATCGTCATATACGCTTAGCGTTTCTAGAGTAATCTATATCGTATATACCTAGATATTATTTTACCTCTAATAGATAACGATCTAAATAAGAAGATGCTTAGTATATTATACTTAATTATATCTACCACTACCTACCTTATATTACTAAAATCCCTTATAAAAAGCTAGGATATTATATTTATAACTAAGGAATTTCTATACGCGCTCTTAACTAAGCAACCTAACGTTATAGAACTAGCTATAATATGTTAGGCACCCTATTTATTATCTACCTAGGAACTAATATATATACTATTAGCTAACTACTATCTATAAACTAAATTAAGTTCTATTACTAATTTCTTAATACTATCTTAAACCTTAAGTAGCTATCCCTCTATCATATTATATAAAACTCCCTTAAATATAACTTATATTATACTACTAACGTCCCTAGCTCGCCTATTTCTATTAAGTCTAGAGAGGCATTAAGTAGAGATAAAGAACTTATTAATACTAAATATACTTAAGCTAATGAACCTATTAAAGCTATATAGCTTAAATAAGCCCTTAATACTAGCTAGCTTAATTAAGCTACTAACGCTATCGAGCAAGCTAAACCTTAACTACTAACTCATATTAATATAGCTAGTATTAGATTAACTCCCGTTATTTAATATAATACCTATACTATAGCTACTCTTAAGAAGCAAGCTACTAGTATTAGCACTCCTAATATAATAGATATTATTAAGGCTATTAAGGGAATATAAGCCTATAGTAATTATATTAGCTATATCTCTATCCTACTTAATAGATATAAGGAGACCTAAATCGCCCTATCTATAGCGCTCTCTAAGGGTTATATTACTAATACTAGTGCTATTACTCTTAACCTAGGCTAATTTATTAAGTTAGCTACTAATAAGTTTAGGTTTATTATAGCGACTATCCCTAAGGGATTAACCTAAGAGAGCCCGGGTTTCCTTAGCCCTAAGTAGTACCTTGCTGCTAAGTCGTCTACTAAGTATATAGCTTTAGCTATAGGTTTAGACGATCGACTTAATATTAGCCCTTTCTTATATATTAGGCCCTTTAACGCCTCTAATATACCTAGCGCTACTAAGACGCCTAATATTACTACTAGCGTTAAGAAGATTATTATTACTAACTAGCAGTCCTATACTTATATCTCTAGCCTTCGTCGCCTTACCTATTCCTATATTAAGTTCCTAAACGTATAGGAGGTAATTAATATATACTTTTAGCGCGTCTACTTCTTTAACGCGACTAATATTATTACTACCTATCGCGCTAAATATCTAATCCTCTATACCCTCGTCTAAGATAGTATAATTATCCTTAGCCCTTATATATATATTAGAGCCCTTAACTTATTTATTACTAAACGTATTATAAGTAACCCTAACTTCAGCGCTATTTTATGATTCTTTATTATTAAATAGATACTATACTACGAGTTCCCTAGTATTTATACTAAGGATAACGTATAGATTAGCTAGGCTATAATTCATAAAAATAACCCTAGTAATATCCACGCCCTCCTAGATATTAATAACGCTAAAACTATAGAAGTAGCTAACTTTTAATATAAACACGCTACTAACCTTCAAGGCCTTCGCGCTAATATTATATCCCTCGCTACATTAATTACTATAATAGAGGATAATAGCATAAATAAGTTATACCCTAAGATTAGTAACGAGTCTCGCTACTAATTCCTAGAGTAATACTAAGATAACACCTAACTAGCTACTACTTATAATATTAGTATTAACTAACCTCTAGCTATTACTAAAGAGATTATTAATAACGAGGATAAGGACTACCCTAACCTCCTAAAGCAAGCTAATACTACGCCTAAGACTCCCTGAGCTTAAATAGAATATAATAATATATATAGAATAGAAAGGAAGTAAGGTTACCTAAGGTTATTTGTATATAATAGTATAGCTTTACTTATTAGTATTACTATAATAGGAGGTATAAATCGTATTTTATACTATATATTATAGTTAACACCTTTTTCTTTTTATATAGGCAATTAATACTAAACGCGCTTAGTATAGTTTTCCCGCCTAAGGGCGCTTAATATTACTAATACGTTAAATATACCTAAACGTAGTAAACCTCTATAAAAGGGTTATTACCTTTAAGGAGAAAACATTCTAAAATCATAGACTTTTCACCTATATTTTCGCCTACTACGTGGACCGTATCACTAGGTTAATATATCTCTAGACTCTAGTAGCTTAGGCTTTAGCTTAGACTATAATATACTAGGTAGTAAAGTCCCTATATATAGTTAGGTAGTATAATATTCTTATAATAGTAGTAGAAGATATTATATTTAAAGTTATTTAGAAATAGAAGGTTTAGAACGATAGAGGATTATATATATCAAGGAGGAAAGAAGGAATAAGAGAGAGGAAGTTTTAGTAAGTACTTTTAGTAATAAAGGCCTGTTTTAAAATAGTAATTAGGGGTCTATATAGAGCTAAGCTTATAACTATTAAGAAACGTCCTATAGGGCTATATTTATAGTTACTAAGAGCTTATTCTATTATAATAAGAGTAGCTATAATATAGTTATTTATAACTATAGTTAGAGGAACGACCCCCAGGAAAAAAGGTCGTTCCGGAGCTGACTTTAGTTATGTGCTACGCTAGGGACGGGCGATGCTGAAGGCATCACGACAACTTTCAAATACTCCCAGCAGAACTCTTGTCACAATAAGACCCGCCCAGTTGTGACAAGCCGAGGTGACGGCGAGAACGGCTCCCCAGAGGCAGACCATAATGCCAATGTACTTTGCAGTAGGAAACCTTTGCATGCCCCAAGCGTGGGGGAACTCAAAAGCCAAATAACTGACGTAGAATATCATGGCGAGTTGTGAAAACTGGTCGCCGGTGATGCTTGTGTCCTCCTGCAATCCCATAACGTTCGCATAGTTGATCAAGGTTTTGTCGAGGTACTGCAGGATGTAGCATCCAAACATGAGAGGTACTATCCTCCAGTCGATTTTGCGTTTTAGCCTGCGTTCGTCTGCTTCCGTCATGGGCGCAACTTCGCCGCAGCGCAGGAGGAAGTCCAGGGCAGCATCGGCGTTTGAGACGTTCTTGACTTCGCCGACCAGCGTCTCTGGACTGGCATGCCGAAAGCTGGCAGTCTTTTCGGCGTCAAACCTTTTGTGAGGATCCATGTTTTTCGTCTCGGTATCGTCCTGAACATGATGAGGTTGATAAAACATCAGGAGACGGATATCAAAGTATAAGTACGGTTGCACGTTGTTGAATTTATCAGGTAACCCCGCGTGAATCGCAGTTCATAATGACGTTCACCACTTTACTGCCGCGTTTGATCCATGTGCACACCACAGAGAGGCATCTATAGATAAGTTGAGCGATCATCCAAGGAAATTGGTCCTGAGCCAATCAGAATCCATGTTACCGCGGGCCATGCCACTCATGAAGGTGACCGGCGCCGGGCTCGGCAATTGTTATCTTCCTAACGGAAAAGAACAACCCGAAGATATCGGTTATCGGACATTCAAATGTGAGTTCAGGCTATCTTGATAAGGCTCCTTACAATGTAACTCAGTGAGAGGGGTTCTCGGAGAAGGATCGGTGATGACGGAAAATGAAATCTGTACCAATTAACTATAGTATCATTATTGCATTTAGATATGTACATACGATCTATCACGTGTGGTAGGTCTAAGGAGAGTTGTACTTGAGATATTCGCCGGTTGTTGTGTCGTGAGTGAGGTTGGTCTGGACAACCCGACCGTTCTTCAGGCTACCGCTCTCTGCGATACCACCGATAGCAGCGGTGCCGTTCTGGCGATGAAGCTTGTTCTCACCTGCCAAAACAGTGAAATTGGCAAGCGAGATTTCGTGACCCTGCTTGATTCTGGTCGTAGGAATACCGAAGAAAGAGGCGTTGACGGCATTGTAGTCGATGCTCAGCTCATAGTATCCTCGATAATAGAGATCCTGCCATTGCAGTTCGCGGTTGGCAGCTGTAAGCCATGCTGAACCAACGTTCGCCTTTGCAAGGGAGACGTTTTGACCGGCTGGGCACGGGGAGCTGACTGCGGAGCCAGCGAACTCGACACCGACCGATCCGGACCCGGTGTTCTGGTCGTAGTCGTGCTCGCCGAGCCAGACGAGGTCTGAGACCCATGAGGCGTGCGAGTCTCCCGCGAGGAAGATGTTGTTGCTGACGTTCTTCTCGTACAAGACCTGGAACGTGCGGTTGCGGTTCGCTTGGTATCCATCCCACTGGTCAGTGTTGAAGGGGTTCTCGGCCCCGAAAGACAAGCTTTCGTTCATCCGGCTGAAGATGATCTGATTGCCAATGACACGCCACTGGGCGCCTCGGGTGGAGCTTTCCCGAAGCCTTTTGTAGAACCAAGTCTCCTGGCGGGGACCCATCAAGGAACGGCTGGCTTCGTTCTTGATCTGGTTGACGTAGTCGGTGTTCCAGTAGACGTCCGTGATCTGGACTTTCTGTTAGCATATGACGAAAGAAATAGAATGCAAGAATTACTTACGGCCCGGTCGTACTGGCGGGTGTCGAGCATAATCAGGTCAAAGAGACTGCCAAAGCTGAATTCTCTCCAGATACGGAGGTTGTCATCCATGTCGACTTGACGAATAGGCACTAAGATGGGTTAGTATCATGCTTCTGGAGAGGGGGCCTCGTGAAAATCATACTCCACTCAAAGTAAGCTCGAACAGCGTTCATCTTCCGCTGGTCGACCGAGACACCTCCGTCCATGATGAAAGACTCCTCGGTGTTGTTGAGCTCCGAGGCACCGTCGCGCCATGTGTTATCCGAGACCTCTGTTTTCTTCTGTCAACAGCTGTCCCAAAGTTCTCGCGCAGGAACACTTGCCGTGGTCGTCCCATACCGGAATCCAGGGAAATTGCTGGTGACTAGCCAGCAGATCCAAATCGGTTCTGTAGGTCGCGAGACGCTTGCGGTAATCATACAGGCTTCCGCTAAGTTAGACCTGGCTAGCTTTTCCAGCTGACACTTATAGAAACTTACGTGTAGATCTGGCGATCAGGAAGTGGGATACGATCAATAGAGTTGCCCCAGCCGTACTCGCCATTACCATACTCGTAAATGTAGTCACCCAGGTGAATGACGTAGTCAACGGACTCCTTTCTGACGGGGTTGCCGTAGGCGTTGAAGAATCCAAAGGCTATGCGTCGATCAGCAAGCTAGCTCAGGCCTTCAACATTGGGGATGTCGTACGAAAGTTGCTGCAAGAGTAAACAGCAATTCTCACAGGGGTGTCGACTTTAGCATCCTTCGCGGGGACTGTCTTCGTACGGCCGACGGGAGAGGTGTTGTTTGACTTGCAAATGGCGAACTGGTAGTCTTTCTCGGAATGAGTATTGGGCTTTTGGGTACTTTTGACGGAAAACTTACAGTAGACCGTGTAAGGGGCGAGCTTCTTCGCTTCCACCTTGATGGTGAAATCCACATCAGAACTCGTGTAAGCAGTGCCCGAGTCCACGACACTGTCGAACTTGTCGTTGGTGGCGATCTTCCAGTCAACACAGACAGGCGAATCGCTCTTTTGGACGTAGTCTTTAGTGCTATGGTCGTAGAGCGGGACGTAGCCGGAGACGGTGATGTTGCTCCTGTCGTTATCCGTGCTCGGCGCGGCACGCGTCCAGAGGATGACGCTGTCGTCGAGAGGATCGCCAGACGCCACGCCATGCGTGAAGTTGAGCTTCGCCGGATCCCAGGGTGACTTGGCGTAGGTTCTCTTGGCGACCTTGCGAATGGAGATTCCCAGTGAGGCGTGATGCTTGGAGGGAGAGAGGTAGTTCAGGTTCCCCGTAAAGGCGGCTGACGCCACGGCCGCGAGGGCCAGAACGCTGACTGTAGATTGAAGCATGTTGGCGAGCTGGACAATGTCGCACCGTCGGGAAAGCAAGGGAGACAGCTGGTCTTCTCTCTCAAACTCAGAAGGCGCCTACGCTATCCTGCGGCGGATGGCCTCTCATTTTATGAGTATCCCGACTGTACGGAAGTCTCCAGTATTTCAACGGGGATGGAGTTCCGCAGCTTTGAGTCCAGGTGAACTAAGCTTACAGACCGGCGGGCCGCACGTTTTGCAGATGTGCAAGCTCGAGCTCGTGGGTAATCATCCGATCAATGATTGGGCAATGGTAATGGCACAGGGATGGTCGATTTCAAGAAGATGTGTCCAATGACGACAACATTCAAGGATTATTGCAGTGGTGACTGCAAAAAGGAACCCTCCTTCTAAAGTCCAGTATGTTTGACATGGGCAAATGTTTGCCAGGCACGGAGATTGCACAACAGAAACGAACTAGAGTCGATGGGCAAGTCTGTAAGTTTGTGGATTGATCACCGCCACGTGTCCCCTGTCGCATTGGTCATTGGGCGGCTTTGGCGATGTGGAGGGGGGGCGGCCCGGTTCCTCGGCATCGCATCTGCAGCGGGGTTCCTTGAAGCCGCGGTGGAAATGTCCGGCGTTGTCACCTAATAAGGTGGGATTAATAACAGAAGATCCCCGATGTGTTCGTCCGATATGAAGCCAACGTCGATTTTGATATGAATCGGCGTTCCCCCGTCGTGATTGTTCGCGGCGAAGCCTCGGGCATCTTAACACGAATTACAACTCTATTTCTCTCTTCAATTGCCTCAACTGAACTTCCTCGTCATCATCTGCAGACCGCGGTATGTTCACTTTGACGGGCTCCAAATCGAGAGGCTCTGAACTGATCCAGGATCGGTTGCTCGTGATGGGTGTCGTATCAGGACCTTCGCACACGATCCGCTTGTCGGAGCTCCCCTCCACCCCATCGTCCACAACTTTGCACGTCACCCACTCGTTCCTATCTTCGAGCCAACTGGGCTCATATGGGGGACTGTCATGAGAACTCTCCCAGTCGCCAGTGGAAAAGTTCACCTCGATCAATTCTTGACCAACCTTCTTCTTCCTTAGGAACTGAAAGAGTTCTGTGGCACTGGTCTTATTCAACAACGGTCTTGCCATGTTGGCAAGATCGTTCCCGCTTGGCTTGTCGTTTCCCGTAAGGTGTTCTTGAGACATCCTAGAAGACTCGAGTTCCTCCATGGGCCAGATGCCGTCACGATTGAGGTCGATTATGAGATGCTGCAGATTCGTTGCCGCGTCTTCAAGAGACGCGAGCTCTTCAGCTCTCAGGGTCTTTCAACGGTGGTAGGAATTCTCGGGTTCTCGTCGCTCGAGGCTGAGGAGTGACTTTCCATGATGGCGTAGAACGTCCAAACCGGACTCAGCAGCTTTGCACTGACAATCAGAGATCCAAGATAGATGGTCCAGGGAGTTTTGGGGCAGAGCGAGAATGGAGTCTCGCGCATAGTGGCCCCGAATGATGAGTGACTTTGGTGATTTCAACAACGGCGGCAACCGTATTACGGCGACCCCCTCTCCTCTGATTCTTCGCAAACCAAATTCTCGGATATGAGAGAAGTCCATGGTATCAATCCAGAGTTCGAGGTTCGTTTTGTTTCTCTATTCTTCGGAGAGGTCGCGCCGCTGGTAGTATTTCGTCGCGCGGTCAGAAAAGTACCACCGTAGATAGAGTTCAGTGCCGTCGGGCACCCAGCTATGCGGATAATAAGGGAACAGCTTGTCCCAGAGCTTCACATCCCATCCATGGTCGCTCGTCAAATTCGTACCCCTCGAGATGGAGGACTTCGAGCTTGGACGGATAATGCGATCCCACTGGGAACTCAAACGGGAAGTTGAATAGTCCGGCCAGCTTGAGCAGGCCAAAAGAGTGACGCGCCGCTTGAGACTCTTGACAGTGGTGCAGTTTATGAGGACGTTGTGTATCTTTTGCATCGAATAAAGCGGCGCCCGTCGTGGATCGGGCTTCTCGTCGTCTGGCGACTCGTAACCCGGGACGAGAGTGTCGATGGCTGTCGGGCTGTCGTAAGGCCATGATGAAGCCATAACGACGGCGAAAATTGCGGCGAAGATGCCACAGGTGAGGATGTTCCCAAGGATATGGCGTCGCATGTCGATGAGTACGATGCAAACGACTGAGACGAGAAGTATTGGTTCTTTTTGAGTTTTCGGAAGACCAATGCAGCAAGATATCTCATGCTATAAGGAAGCGGACTTGACGCGTTCACAGCTCTAGACTCGATGAAGATGAAGTTGGGGGAAACGATGCCAACCCAGTTGGTTGTTGGTTGCCTGGTGTTGGTTCTGGGCCTGGTGGTAGGGTTCCTAAGCCCACCTAAGCTAATGTCTATGCGACTCCAGACTTCTGCCTTTTGCAAGTTTAGGAAATATGAAACATGCCGATATAGCGGCCACCTGGAGGCGCAGTTGAGGATGCGCCAGCCGTGCTGTGTCCGCCCTCGCGAGTATCTCGGTGACCAGCCGGTGTAGATGCTGGGCTAGTTTTCGGTGAGTGCCTCTCTCCGAGAGCATCTCACGTGACGATAGTCAGCCTCCGCCACACCTCGCTCTGCGCCACAGGGAAGCCACAGGAAGCCCAAGTGTGATGTAACCAATCAGAATGTGGCTTGTTCCCCATCCTATGCAGGGTCCCCAAATATAAGCATAAAGTCCCCGCACAACCGCCCCGATTAGGGCACAAGAGGGAGGATTCTATGACTCAAGATGCAATATTTCTCGCCAAGCATTCGACACGTCAAGTTCGTCTTAATCACCTCACCCTTTTCTCCTTCTCTTGGCAAAGCACGATGACCAAAGTATCCATACAGCCCCGGCTTCTAACTAGCCAGGGTGCGTCTTGGCACGCCCGCTCGTCCAGCTTGCGAGTGTTTCCTGGCCCTGCTGCAGGTGTGATTAATTCCCGCAGAACGAAGAGGCCGTCTTTCACTTTCCCTTCCTGGCCTAAGGCGCTGTGACTTCGCCTCCCTCCCTGACTGCGTCTTTAAGCCGCCTTTTCCCCTCCGCGATGCGCGCTTGAGGGTTTCATCCTTTTTAAAAGCTCGTTGCAAGCCTGCCTGCCTGCCAGGGATCGCCTGTAAGGTATTTCGCTCAAATTGTCGCATCCAATTTCATCGTAATCAAGTCTTTGAGTTATCTCCAAAGCTTCGGGATTCTTGCAAGTAATACTTGCCGCCATGTGGAAGCCCAAGCTCAACTTCATATCCCTGCACTGCAAGTTTCCCCCTTCATTCATCAATAGCCAACGGCCAACTACCCGAGAGACCCAAGCTGACGGTAGTCTCTTCAACACAGACGCCTGGATTCTCTTTTGCAGCTTATCGTCCTTCGTCGTTCTGTATCCCTATGGTAACCTCGCTGCCGTCGATGTTTTCTTCTTTGGCTGCAGCGGCTCGACCGAGTCCGGCCTGAATACGTACGTTGCGACTGGCTGGTGTTTCGAACTTGCAGCAACGTACCTAGATGCTGACCATCTGGTGTCCAGCGTCGATGTAAAGGACATGAAAACCTACCAACAAGTTTACATCTACGTCGTCCCGATGATCACCAACCTCATGTTCGTTAATATCATGGTCGTTGTCGCGCGACTCTATTGGTTCCAGCAACGTCTGAAGAGCATTGGTCAGTCAGACTTATATATCAAGACAACCGATTTTTTCCCCTTTGCACTCACATTAGTTTGCAGCGGCATCCGACCGAGGGAACCCAGAGGACCTGGAAGCCAACCGTGCACCGGAGCACGACCACGAAGATGATCTCGAAGCCAGTAAATATCCTCAACAAGACCCCGTCCGCGACAATGAGAGAAACCCGGACCAAGACGCAGCCGACACCGCGATCCCGAAACCTCCAGCCAGATCGACCACCATCACCTTCGAAGACAAACTACCGCAACCTAGATCCAACCAAGCTAACGAGACAGTGTTGCACGTTCCTGGTCCTAGGGACCGTGACAATGGTAAGTCTGTCTGCTGTTCTAGGTGAGCCCCAGCTGAAATGTCTTCAGGACAGTCCATGATCGAAGTTAGCCATGGTGTAGACGACGATGACGGTGAGTCGAAGCCTCTCACCCGACCCAATGCGACATTGGAATACATCAAAGTTGTAGCCACCGAAACTCGCGATTGCTAATGCCCGAGATAGACGCCATTCGTCCAGTTGGGCCGTCAGCAACGGGATTGACTCGGCGAAGACCGCATAACATCGAGGGCCCGGCAATGCGCGCCGCCCGTTCAATGGAAAAGGTCGCCTCATCTCTTCTTGTTCTCGGCCAGACCAAGTCTAAAGAACGCGAGTCGCGTCGCTCCGACCTATCGACTCGGCCGCGCACAACGGACCTTCCTCAGTTATCCCGTCAAGTTACTGTCGGGCGTAACTCCCAGTTTTTCCACTTGAGCGAGCGTGATCTTGAGCTTCTCGGGGGTATCGAGTACAGAAGCTTGAAGCTGCTGCTCAGGATTGTTTCTAGTATACGCCTGCATAACTCCCTGTCACGTATCACACAGATTAGGCTGATTTAACGGCAGGTTACTTCTTCGGGCTCCATTTGTTTGGAGTCATCTGCCTTTTGCCTTGGATCTTGCACGCCCCGACCAAGTACACAGATTGGCTGGCAGAGAACGGCCAAAGCCGGACTTGGTGGGCCTTCTATTCCGCCCAGACCATGGTCGACAATCTCGGCTTCACTCTCACCCCCGATTCGATGGCCACCTTCAAGGATGCTACTTGGCCGATGCTCGTCATGACGTTCCTTGCTTTCGCGGGCAACACCATTTACCCTGTTCTTCTCCGCCTTGTTATCTGGACCATGTCGAAGGTAGTGAACAAGAAGTCGGCCACCAAAGAACAGCTCCAGTTCCTTCTCGACCACCCTCGAAGATGTTACACTCTGCTCTTCCCCGGTCGGCCGACTTGGATCTTGTTCGGCATCGTGTTCGTGCTGAACTTTATCGACGTCCTGTTGATTATCGTTCTGGACCTGGACAACTCTGCAGTCACCAATCTCCCAATGGGGCCCCGTATTCTGTCGGCTCTTTTCCAGGCTGCGTCGTCGAGACACACCGGCACGTCGACTCTGAATCTTTCAATGGTCAATCCCGGGGTGCAGTTCAGCTTGCTGTGCATGATGTATATTGCCGTCTTCCCGATAGCCATCAGCATTCGCGCCTCCAACACATACGAAGAAAGGGCTCTTGGCGTTTACGGTACCGACAGCCAAGTGGACGAGAACAATGGCGCTTCCTACGTCATGGCCCACGTCCGCAACCAGCTCAGCTTCGATTTATGGTACGTCTTCCTCGGTACCTTCTGCATCTGCATTGCAGAATCCGAGAGAATCATGGACTTGAATGAACCAGTGAGTGCTCTCCCCCCAAAGCTCTTTTTCTTCTTTCCACGAGGCCGTATCTGACTTTTGCCAGGCTTTCTCGGTGTTCCCAGTCTTCTTCGAAGTGGTCAGCGCATAGCAAGTACCCCACCCCTCGCGTGATTTGTTCTGTATCGCTCACTTAACCCGTAGTGGCAACGTTGGGTTGTCCTTGGGACACCCTGCGGTCATGACATCGCTCTGCGGACAATTCACCACTTTCAGCAAGCTCGTCATATGTGCGATGATGATTCGTGGCCGTCACCGAGGCCTGCCCTACGCCCTGGACCGAGCCATCATGCTGCCGAACGAAGGCCACTCTTCTTCTGATGATACGTTGCCAGATCGTGGCGAGAGGAAGATGCTTCCCGAGGAGTCGTCCTATCTGCATCCGTCAACGGCAAAGTCTGCGCATAGTGCGTAAGGTGTCAGGAGCCGAAACTAATCTTTTTAGGATTTCCTTGGACGGATATTCTGGACTAACTGTGTTGTTTCGCCTCATGGATTGTAAAGTGTTGTGATTGCAGGTAGAAAGTAGAGAATGAACAAGTGAACCTATTTTCTTTTTTTTTTTGTTTTTCTTTTTTTGGACCTTGACTTGGTGACGCTGACAATGTGCATGAGAGCAGCGAGATGTTCGTTAATCAGGTTGCCAGCAACTTGCTCCCGCACATAGCGAGACATAATTATATAACGGCGAAGGTATTTGCAAAAGTCGGAGGACCTAAACAGAGTAGCTAAGGAAGAGGTAAGCACAATTTTTAGGATTAAATATCCAAAAGAAAGTGGTTTAATTTCGAATTATAGGCTAGTTATCACAAACTAGTATAGTGCAGAGTGAGAGAGTTAGTATAGCTTGGTATAGTTTAGTTTAAATATTCTTCTCTAGCCCTCTAACCTACTATATAAGGGCTAGGGGACTTATCTAGGGCTACCTAGTACCTCTTTATATCTTCTAACTCCTCTAGACTTCATTAATTTAGCTTATTAAGCCTTTTTCTTTATAATATTATCCTAGCTTATAACATACCCCCCCCCCCCCCCACCCCCCCC
>JAVHLU010002064.1:0-21881 GCA_036785755.1 Colletotrichum ledebouriae
CGAGAGGAAAAGTTAATAGTTTCGTAGTCTATTAAATAATTAAAAACCACGTTATTATTAATATAAAGTTAAAGATCGTGAGGCTATCTAGTATAACGGGCACGTATAAGTGCGGCTATAGTTAGGAAAGGATTACGTGACTGAAGGCTATGTATTATTAGGAGGCGCGGAGTTAGAAGGTCTATTACACTTAAGCAGGTAAAATCACTATGCAGTAGCTAGAGGCTATACCTATCTTATAGCCTCTATATAGGAGTCTATATTATTAGTAAACATTAAGATATTATCTAAATATATAATATAAATAATATTAACTAAGCTTATAAGTAACTTATTAATAAATATCTAAAAAGTAATAGATATATTAATAAGCCTAAATAGTATAATATAATATTTATAATAGTTATATTATATGTAGAATACTATTTTCTATTTATCTCCCTCCTAGATCCTTATCTAGTAGTATATATCCTTAAGGTTAAGCTTAGTAAAGTACTTAGCTCTAGAGAGCTAGTTAAAGATCTTATTAATTAGAGGGAGAGGGGTATAATTCTTAGTAGTTATATAGTTAAACCCCTAGTAATCTATATATAACTTTAACTTATCTCCCTTCTTTAGGATAAATAGAATTAGTACCCCTATTAAGCTTATTAATAAGTAAATCTATCCCTTCTATAAAGCCTTATAAATATAATCCCTTAACTCCTCTAACTCTTTTTTAGCTAATAGGTAAATAAGTCGAAATAGGGGCTTAGTCTTAAGCTCTAGGTCAATAAGGTAGCTCCTAGTAGTTCTAAACTCTAGTATAATTCCTACTAGGTTAAGATTAAATACTTTCTTAAAGTCTTAAAACTTTAATAGAATATTTGTTTTAGTTTCCTTAATATCCTTAGGGTCCTAGATATCCTCCTAATAATTAGTAATTAATATATAGTTAACTTATAATACTCTTATAAGGCAACGACCCGCCTAGCTTCCGCTGCTAAGTCCGCTTGCTTAGCTATAATACAATAGCGAGTATCCCCTCTAGGGGTATTAATAAGAGCCCTCTTAAGGGCTATACTAATAATACGCTCTCTATATATAATAGAGTAGTTAAAAAAGGAGCGGGTTTTATTAATTATATTAATATTAAACTCTCGAGTAAGCTCTCGCGCGTTATTAGTATTTAAAGGCATACCTCGCGTAGGCTTAGCGGTTTTATATATAAGGTCTAGTATTAATATAATTAAGGGATAAGGATAAGGAAGAGGGAGAGGTATAAGGCCCTGCTTATAGTAGAGCTTCTTATACTTCTAGCTATAAGAACCTCTTAGGAAAGACCTCTTTAGTTAAGGAGTTACCTCTTATATAATAGCGTTTATAATACTTTTAGTACCTTACTAGAAGTTCGACCTTTTAAGTTAAGGAGTTATCTTATATAGTAGCTTTTACCTTATTAGAAGGTTTAGCGAGAGCGTTTCTAGGCTATAAGAGCCTTAGTAGCCCGTTTAGCTCTAATATAATTAGCCCTAGTATAGTGCGTATCGAACTTTATATAGTAATATTTAGAGGGTTTACTTATAAGTAATAGGAATATATAGGGTTCCTATATTATTTTCCTTAACTAGTAGAGGGTATAGGTTAAAATACTTATATAGTATTTCCTAAATTATACCTGCGAACTAGGTGAATTTGTTATAGTCTTTTTGCGAAGGGGCTGCGGCGTAATTCCGAACTTAATACTCTTATAAGTATTACTCTTACTTCGCTTTTAATATACCTAAGTTCCTTCTTAGTTATAATAAGGTAAATACTCTTCTTATATAAGGGAAAGGTCTAGCTTAACTCCCTCTAATTAGGATTAGAGTACTCGATTATATACTAAGGGATCCCTAGGATAATATTATATCTATTATTATTACTAATCTTAAAATTATATAAAGCTATCTATTAAATACCTATATTATTAGTTATTTAAGTAATTAATTTTTATATATTATAGTTAGATCCCTTAGATACCTCTATTCCCCTAATAGGTTCTAATTTATTAGCCTCTAGTTAGGTATTAGCTATAATCCTCTAATTTATAATATTCTTATTTACTTTATAATTAATAAGTATAATACTATTTTTCTAGCTACTTATAAGTTAGATTTAGATTATCGCTTTAATATAACTTAGCTAGTTACTATCTTATTAAATTATATATATTACTATCTAATCCTCCTCTAGTCATTTACTAAAGTAGGGTTTTTCTTTATAATAGGGGTAGCTATACTTCTTATAATATAAGTACCTTAATATAATATAGCTTTTCTTCTTATAACTATAATAAATAATTTCCTTCTTAATATCTTATAGTAAGTCCTTAGTATCCTCTTACTAGTTATTAGTATTACTATTAAGTTCGGAATTACGCCGCAGCCCCTTTGCAAAAAGACTATAATAAATTCACATAGTTTATAAGTATAATTCAGGAAGTATTATATAAGTATTTTAACCTATACCCTCTATTAGTTAAGGAAAATAATATAAGAACCCTATATATTCCTACTACTTATAAGTAAACCCTCTAAATATTACTATATAAAGTTAGATATATGCTATATTAGAGCTAAATAAGCTATTAAGGCTCTTATAGCCTAGAAACGCCCTTACTAAACCTTTTAATAAGATAAAAGCTATTATATAAGATAACTCCTTAACTTAAAAGGTTAACCTTCTAGTAAGGTGTTATAAAAGCTACTATATCATATAACTCCTTAACTAAAGAGATCTTTCCTAAGAGGTTCTTATAGCTAGAAGTATAAGAAGCTCTGCTATAAGCACGGCCTTATACCTCTCCCTCTTCCTTATCCTTATCCCTTAACTATATTAGCACTAGACCCCGTATCTGAAAACGCTAAGCCCGCGCGAGGCACGCCCTTTAATACTAACCGAATAAGAGGACTATAAAGACAGTAACGACTAGCGGACGAAGCGGTGATAGAGGTGGTATTTAATAGCAGCGCGGGTAGTACGCAAGAGGAAAAGTTAATAGTTTTATAGTCTATTAAATAATTAAAAACCACGTTATTATTAATATAAAGTTAAAGATTATAAGGCTATAGGCACGTATAAGTATAGCTATAGTTAGAAGAGGATTACGTGACCGAAGGCTGTGTATTACTAGGAGGCGCGGAGTTAGAAGGTCTATTACACTTAAGCAGGTAAAATCACTATATAGTAGCTAGAGGCTTAGTATTACTATAATCCCTATAGGTTTATCCCTTTAGGGCATTACTTTATCCCTCCTAATTAATAGTTTAGCCCTCTAGTTATTATCCCTTGTTATTAGCCCCCTAGTCCCTTACTAGTATATTATATATTTATATATTAACTATAAGTTTAGTATTTCTATCCCTAGTATTAAGGTTAAGCTATAGCTTTAATGATTTATTTACTATAATATAGTACTAGAGCTTAGGGTCTAGCCTAGCTATTATATTAGCTACTTAGATCTCCTCTAGTTATTAATAGGGGCCCTCTATCTTAATCCCTTTATAATAATTAATAAAGCTCTAATATAATTATCCTAATTATTAGTAGGCTTACTTAAGCTAGGTTTATATACTAAGGGTTCTAAACCCTATATTAGCTATACTATTAGTTAACTAGTCCTTTATTATTACTTAAGTAATATCTTTTACCTTATTACTATTGAGTTAAGTTCGGAATTACGCCGCAGCCCCTTCGCAAAAAGACTATAATAAATTCACCTAGTTCGCAGGTATAATTCGGGAAATACTATATAGGTATTTTAACTTATACCCTCTACTAGTTAAGGAAAATAATATAGGAACCTTATATATTCCTACTACTTATAAGCAAACCCTTATATAAAGTTAGACGTATGCTATACTAGGGCTAATTATATTAGAGCTAAATAGGCTACTAAGGCTCTTATAGCTTAGAAACGCCCTCGCTAAACCTTCTAGTAAGGTGCTATAAAAGCTACTATATAAGATAACTCCTTAACCTAAAAGGTTAACTTTCTAGTAAGGTATTAAAAGTAAAAGCTATTATATAAGATAACTCCTTAACCTAAAAGGTTAACCTTCTAATAAGGTATTAAAAATATTATAAACGCTACTATATAAGAGGTAACTCCTTAACTAAAGAGGTCTTTCCTAAGAGGTTCTTATAGCTAGAAGTATAAGAAGCTCTATAAGTAAGGCTTTATACCTCTCCCTCTTCCTTATCCTTATCCCTTAACTATATTAATACTAAACCTTATATAAAAAAACGCTAAGCTTATATAAAGTATACTTTTTAATACTAATAATATATAAGAGCTTACTAGAGAGTTTAATATTAATATAATTAATAAAACCCGCTCCTTCTTTAACTACTCTATTATATATAGAGAGTATATTATTAATATAGCTCTTAAGAGGGTTCTTATTAATACCCCTAGAGGGGATACTTATTATTATATTATAACTAAGTAAGTAGACTTAGTAGTAAAAGCTAGGTAGGTTATTATATACCCTATAGAATAGCCCTTCTTTAAGTAGGTCCTCCGCACTATTAAAGCAGAGGTAGCCTAGGCCCCTTAGGGGAACGTTAGTAAGTATAGCTTATGCTAACTACTTTAATATAGAGAGAGCGTTGCTAATGACGGTATAGTAACGATAGTAACGACTAGTAGATAAAGTAGTAATAGAGGTAGTATTAGTAGCGCGGGTAGTATGCGAGAGGATAAGTCGATAGTTTTATAGTCTATTAAATAATTAAAAACCACGTTATTATTAATATAAAGTTAAAGATCGTGAGGCTATAGGCACGTATAAGTATAGCTATAGTTAGGAAAGAATTACGTAACTAAAGGCTATATATTATAAAGAGGCGCGGAGTTAGAAGGTCTATTACACTTAAGCAGGTAAAATCACTATGCAGTGGCTAGAGGCCACCTTATTACTATAGTTAATAGAGAGGTATAATATTTGTTATTTTATTACTAATCCCTCTAGGTACCTAGTAATAAATAATACCTTTTTAAGGTTTAATATAATCTCATTTATTTTAAATTACGTATTAAGATCAAATATAAATTAATTAAAGTTAGTCTAGGTACCCCCTTTATACTTAAGTATTAGGAGATACTTCTCCTAAAGCTCTAATTAATACTTTTTTAATTTATTACTAATAACTACTTAATAAGTAAGAGGGTTACTTATTAGGGTTAATAATTAGCTAGCTCCTAAGGCCTTAAGATATTCCTATTTATATTTTAGCTGCCCCTTTGTTTCTTCCTTTTTAATAAGCTAATCTAATTTAACCTCTATTAATTAACTATTTAATCCCCTATTATTGAGCTCGGAATTACGCTGCAGCCCCTTCGCAAAAAGACTATAATAAATTCACCTAGTTCGCAGGTATAATTCGGGAAACACTATATAGGTATTTTAACCTATACCCTCTATTAGTTAAGGAAAATAATATAGGAACCCTATACGTTCCTACTACTCGCAAGTAAACCCTCTAAATATTATAAAGTCGGATGCGCGCTATACTAGGGCTAATTATATTAGAGCTGAACGGGCTACTAAGGCTCTTATAGCTTAGAAACGCCCTCGCTAAACCTTCTAGTAAGGTGCTATAAAAGCTACTATATAAGATAACTCCTTAACCTAAAAGGTCGACCTTCTAGTAAGGTACTAAAGGTATTACGAACGCTACTATATAAGAGGTAACTCCTTAACTAGAGAGGTCTTTCCTAAGAGGTTCTTATAGCTAGAAGCATAAGAAGCTCTGCTGCGAGCAGGGCCTTATACCTCTCCCTTATCCTTATCCTTATCCACGAAGTCCTAGGCATACCTATAACCCACGACAAATCCTTAACTATATCGGCACTAGACCCCGCATATAAATACGCTAAGCCCGAGCGAGGCACGCCCTTTAGCGCAAACAACGCGGAGGGGATCTTCTTCGAGCAGGTCCTCCGCATTGCTAAGGCAGAGGCGGCCTAGGCGGCCGGCGAACGTCGGTAAGAGGACTATAAAGATAGTAACGACTTCTGGCGGACGAAGCGGTAACGGAGGCGGTATTTAACGGCGGCGCGGGTAGTACGCGAGAGGAAAAGTCGATAGTTTCGTAGTCTATTGAATAATTAAAAACCACGTTATTATCGATATGAAGTTAAAGATCGTGAGGCTATCTAGTATAACGGGCACGTATAAGTGCGGCTATGGTTAGGAAAGGTGGTTAGTAAGATCACGTAACTAAAGGCTATGTATTATCAGGAGGCGCGGAGTTAGAAGGTCTATTGCACTTAAGTAGGTAAAATCACTATGTAGTAGCTAGAGGCCTTAATCCCCTATTAATACCCTTATTACTATTCTATTTAGTAAATATCTTATTTTATATTTAGCTATTTAATTACTCCTTGCTAATAGGGGATCTTAATAGTAATATTATATTTATCTCCCTAGTAGACTTATAAGTAGGTATTATATTATTATATATTATATTACTCTAATAGTTTATACCCCTATTAATATAAGTAAGAGAAAAGAATATATTATATACTTATATAATATAGAGTAAGAGAGTTAGTATAGCTAGGTATAACTAAGGATAGATATTCTTCTCTAGCCCTCTAACTTATTATATAAGAACTAGGGGACTTATCTAGGGCTACCTAATGCCTCCCTATATCTCCTAACTCCTACGGACTTCCCTAACGTAGTCCGCTAAGCCCCTTTCCCCGCGACATTCCTGGCTCGTGACACTGAAGCCAGATCAGCGATGGCATAACTGTGTGGGCTATTCCCCACAGACGGTTAGGTTCCTCCGAGTGCTCGGGAAAACTAGAGGGCGGGGCTGATCAAGGCGTCCTTCTACTGTCTAGCGCCCCAAGAACAGTTGCCAAAAGTTGCATGATAACATATGTGAGGTCATCGGAAGCATGGCAAACGTCAACGAATATGAGCGAAAGCGGGAAGGAGCTTGGGCCATGCAGAAGTATGGATTCTCAAAGACGATGAGATTCCTTGAGGCTTTGAGCCGGTTGCAAGGTCGCGTTTCCAGAGGTTCAATCTGGCTCGTATGAAATGTCACGGCGCGAACTTGGAAGCTTTCCTAATCGATCGTTTAGAATGGACATCGGGGTGCAGCGAGTCTGGGGGGGGCTGCATAAGGTACAGAGGAGGCTTAACTGAGGCGCGGCAGGGTAGGTAAGATAGTAAAGCAAAGAAGGCCATGGGAGCATGACCAGACCCATCACGGCGTTTATCTGGGAGGCGCACGCTAAAGAAGCAGCATTATCCTCGATAACAGTCGGCCGCGAGTCCGTGACGACGCAGTAGGGGGCAGAAAATTTCCAGGGTCGTCTGCAGGTTCCTAGCATCATGCAAGGTTGTTATTTCCATTGGTCGAGACTTAATTTCTTTTCTTCTAGTGCCTTTTTTTTACTACCTATATTTAGCTATATAGGGGTAATTATACTTTCTTATATAAATTTAACCTATATTATATACTCTACTATATATAATATACTTTATATATTAACTAGAAAGCTATTACTACTTTCTACTCTTCTATAATTATAAAAAGTATTATTAACCTTAATAGCTTTATAATAGAGGTTTTAAGAACCTTAGGAGTTAGTATAAGAGATATATAATAATAAAGCTAATCTAGTAATCTATTATAAATTAACTTTATTCCTATATATACCTTTTTTATTACTTAAAATAAATAAAATACTAATACTTATAAAAAGTATTACTTATATAATTTAAGTAATTAATATAAAAGAAATTATTACTTAGGATTAAAATAAGCTAGAGAACTATATTAACTAGCTTATTAATAATAAGCTACTTAGGATAACTTAAAAAGAGTAGTAAGTAATATTATATTTTTTATAATTTAAATCCTAAAGCTTAAAAATAATTCCCCTTATTTTAAGTTTTATAAGAATAAGTTTCAAAAAATATATAAAATATTTAAAATAAAGCTTCTTAATAATTAAGAGAAAATTAATATTATTATTAAGAAATACTTTAAATACTTTAAGATTATAATAGTTATTAATTTAATATTCCTAGGGTTTATTAATTAATAAGCCCTTATATAAGTTAATATAATAATTACTATCCTTACTATAGAGGATAATTATTAATAAGGGGGTAAAAAGGGGGGTAGATAAGTATAGGCGCGTAGGGTATAAAAGAAGCTAGGTTAGTAGCGCGAAGTTTCTCCGAAATATATACTTATAATAACACGTACCCCCCGAAGGGGCCCGAAGGGGGACTCAATTTCTTTTCTGGAAGGAATGCAGAGAAGCGATTCCAAGGCTCCAAGCGAATGCACCGTCTGGGCGTGTGGCGTCTTGGATCCCGTTCCTGCCCGTTGGCGCAGGCTGGGCAGTGATTCGGGTCCGGGTGTTTCGGTCAATCGATGCAGCCGCAACAGAATTTTAAGCTTGAGCCTAAGGCAACGACATCCCGTCTGGCGGCACTTGGTAACCTTAACTAAGTAACCTTTATGTCAGAACCTGCCCGGGTTGCAAGCAGGGTTCCGAGTTTTACTGCTTTGGCCCAAAAAAGCAGTGCTTTTGCATTAGCCTAAAAAAGCGATAAAAGCACGACATTACTTATAACCTATACCTAATTAGGAACTAGAGAGTTAAGCCGGCCTAATACGACTACTTACTTAGAAAAAAATCTAAAAACTATAGAACTTCCCTCCTATATAACTATAGAAGTATAAAAACCTACTACTACTCTCACGATTCGAACCTATAAATAGGCCTAATAATTATAGCTCGTAGTATAAACTACTATACTATATAGATCTATTAAATATATCTTTTATTATATTATTTAGACCTATATACCCTTTACCTATAGGGTTAGTACACGCACCTACCCATACACCCACCCACACCCACCTATACCCACCTATTATTAATTACACCTTCCCACTAACCTCCACCCTACCTAGTTAGGCTTAGGGCTATATTAGCTAACTAATCAGAGACTTTAGCGAGATCTGCTTGCTTTAGCCTAAAAAAGCAGTGCTTTGCTTTGCCTAAGCCCAGAAAAGCGCAGCGAGCATTTGCACCTTCGGAACCCTGGTTGCAAGGCTTGATTGCTGGAAGAGCTTCCATCGGCAGGATACGGGTTTGAAGGGGGAAGCCGCGGGGAAGGAGCTGGCAGAGGAAAGGAATGTTTGGGAGCATTGACTCAGGACGCGAAGACCGTCTGACCCCATGGGATGAAGAAGAAATTTTTACAACAATCCTGCCGCGAATAAGCTCGGACGGACTGACTTCCGTTGGCACACATCATCCCAACCATCATCAATGGGCAATCGGCCATGTGCCTCGAACAGGTGTCGTCGATAGCGTTCGATTGGCTCGACAGAGCAAACAGCCTACTTTGCTTTTAGCTGCGACACTTGCGACATCTGCAAGACCAATTCAAGATACGGTGCGGTCGGACTGCTAAAGTCAGGCCTGGCGACTCAGAGTCTCAGAAGCACAAAGAAAGATCCGGCTTGCACATTGGCTTCGTTCCAGGCCTCAACACTATTCGCGTTGTCGCATTGACGCAGGCGTCCGGCAGTGACATGCGTCATTTTTGAGGCTCAAAAGCCTCAGGCACGCACCGAGAGACATGCAGGAAGAGAGACAACGGCGACCACCTCAGTCAGTGCCGGCAGCGCCAACGGTGTGCCGGCGTTCCTTCTTCAGCAGCCGTCAGCCGGAGCACTAATCATTCCGTATTGGCAGTCAGCGATCAGCAGGATGCCACCACCATCAGCGATATTGAAAACCGTCAGCAGCGCTTCCGTCGACATCAGCAGTATCGCGGCCGCAGAATTTTCTTCCCTCGTCGACAACAGGTACCTCACACCGTAAAGGTACTTTAGACTCCGAAACAGGGCGGGCGGTACGTACCGCAAGCCCATGGAAATGCTTTGTACCGACAGCTGGGATTGACAACGCTAGATTTACGTTTGACGCTGAATCAATCTCGCAGATTCCCCTTTTGTGGACCCAGGCATTACCGTAAGGTCACGGCGTTGCGCCCATCTCAATTCTCAGATGCTGTACTTCTAGCCTCGGACGTCGGCTGAATGGAGCGAGAACTGCTCCCATTGGCGGTACTTCCGAGCCGGCAGCTGCCAACAGTCCTACGTCCTCTTCTGTTTGCCTGATTGCCAGCGCACGCCAGCCAGGTTTCTGGATTTCTGCCGGGATCTCACGTAACACTCGTCTACTGCTCATGCGGTAGGGCGCAACGTGGAAAGGGTGTGCTGTCGGGTGCGGTCGCCGACAAGCGTCCCTGACAGCGCGCTAGGGCCTATGCGCTGTGTGCTTCGATTGACTTCATCCCATCTCATCGAGGTGCGGCCCGGCCAAGGAAAACGTCGGATAAGAGTATGGCGGAATGGGTTGAAGGGGAACGGGATGGAGAACCACCGCTCAAGAAGTGAAGAAAGAGAGAAGCTGGATGGAAAACATAGAGCCTTCTCGACATCCGACTCACGATACGTCTCACCGCGTCCCTTTTTATCTCTGGAACCAACGTTCCAACTTAGTCATCGTGTCCACTTTCTTCTGGGCGTCGTTGGGTCGCTTTTTTGAGCTATTTTGTCAGGTCCACCCACGTGTGAGTGCAGGGCTGCGGCTGATTGGACCCGGCCGCCTCAGAGTGGGGGCCTCGACCGTATCGGGGTGGAGGTCACCGCAAGCCATGGCCGGTTTGATATCAAAGCTGACATCGTCTCTAGCGCGCTGTGCCTGAGGGAACGGATTTTGAGAAAATTTTCTCGCCATGGAACGCCCATCTGTTGAATTTGGCAGGCGCAAGCCCCGACTTCTACCGTCATCGATATTTCCCACTCACTTTCTTGAGCCCTTCAGCCATCACGAAGAAAGATCAAACAGTCTCGCGGGCAACAATTTGGCAATGCTCAACCACCTGAAACCCTTCATGAAAGACTCAACCCGTAAACTGCTCCACCCGTGGCCGGCCGTCACGTCTTCAAGCTTGAAAGCTTCCCAGCTTTGACACAGCCAAACCCACTTCTCATGAATCGTGTTCCCAGCCAAGGGGCTTTCTTGCCCTTTTCCCGCCGTCCAAAAAAAACACCCCAAGCCTGAGGCGTCGGCGCAGGAGCGCAACACCAAAGACCAGCCATTTTGCCTGTTGCCATCAAGGATCCCCTTCGCCGTCCAGCCTCCCGACAATGCCCGAGATCGGTGCCAGGGCGTGTGTGCTGGGTCCTTCCTGTGGATGGAGGTCCACGATATGTCAACGAGTAGTCACGTCTTAACCTGATTAGGACGCCTGGCACATTGCGAAATCCATCCCAGCGCCGGGTCCACCGAGCGATTCGATTCACCAATGTCTCTCCTGTTTGATCCGACGGCCACCGACTTGCTGCTGCGTACCCGTACCGCCGTACAGTATTGCCGCAGCTCAGTTAGTCACCGTATCAACCTCAGGCTTCACCACCGCTATTGTTGTTGCTGCTCCTGCTCCTGCTCCTTCCTGCTTCTGCTAGCAGCTGCTCAGAAACCGTGGAACCTTGGCCCAGCAGGCCGAGCCATCTGGATCAACTTCCGCCGTCCCGTTGCCCGGGCCCCTGCCCTCTCGCTCTACCGAGCTTGCCCGTCACCTGAGCAGAGCTTTTCCCGTCCTCGAAGCTTTTTCTCTCTTCTCCCTTCCTCCTTCCACTTTACCCTCTCCATCCCAAATCTGTCTTTTGTTTTCCTTCCAGTCCATCACCGTCCTATTCCACCACCTCTCCCCTCCATCAGTCACAATGGCCTCCACTCGTGTCCTCGCCTCCAGGCTCGCCACCCAGATGGCCACCAAGGCCGCCCGCCCTGCGGTCCGTGTCTCTGCCATGCCCAAGCGCACCATCTCTGGTAAGTTTTTGGTGACACGTTCGAGATAAAATTTTCCGAGGAAGGATCGCGAAGAGGAGGAAAAGAAGGTACCCGACGACCACAATCACTCTTTCCCCGCCAATGACGGGCCAATTGGCCTCGCCAGCACCCGATCCGATGTCCAATCGATGTCGATATCGGCCTCATCCTTCCCGTCCCCGGACATGATGAGAAACACCTCACTCCCGAAGATGAAAAAAAGTTCTCATTTCTGACACGACTCCGAATAACCAGGCTTCAGCCCCCTCCAGGTCGCCCGCAAGCAGGCTGTCCAGGCCAAGCCCTTCACCCAGGTCCAGGCCAAGCGCGCCTACTCCTCTGAGATCGCCCAGGCTATGGTCGAGGTCTCCAAGAACCTGGGTATGGGTTCTGCCGCCATCGGTCTGACCGGTGCTGGTATCGGTATTGGTCTGGTCTTCGCCGCCCTCCTCAACGGTGTTGCCCGCAACCCCGCCCTCCGTGGTCAGCTCTTCTCCTACGCCATTCTGGGCTTCGCTTTCGTCGAGGCCATTGGTCTTTTCGACCTCATGGTTGCCCTCATGGCCAAGTTCGTACGTCACATCCGAGACATGTCCCTCTCATCAAAAGTCCCTCCATGCTAACGAACCATACAGACGTAAGCGATTCAATTCGCACTGGCGAGCTGGGGAGAAACGAGGGCCAGCTTTGGACAAGTTGTCTCCCGGAATCCCTCTCCCCTGGGACAGGTCGCCTTTTCGTCTTCGGTTGACCGCCACCAACTGTATGATGAGAATGAGAGTAATAGACGGGAAAACTTAGACAGCATGGTGGGCATCTTAGAAGAATAGAGGTCATAGACCGCACGGCTATGTTGTGTTGTATAGAAGGAAACGTTCCGTTGGGCAAGAACGAGAAGGACATTGGGGCAACGCACTACTCATACAGCGAAAAAGTTTTGCTTGTACCACTTTTTCTTTTGCTTCACGCGGCTCTTTCCCACGTATCGCCCCCCTGTGGCTCCTGGCCCTGATACATTTTTTCTGTAAAAATACTAGAAACCTCAAACTCACCATTACGCCCCTCATTTGCACAGTGAACACAGAGATGACATTGCCACAAACGAGAGCACTCGTCTCGGGGTCGAGCTTTCCCGTTTGAGACAGCTCTCGACCAACTATTCAGAGAGCACTTGGTCCGACTTATCTCCACCCCGGAGAAAGCTCCTCGATCCCGAGCTCGAGATCTCGATTGAATTGGCCAATGTGAGATAAGAATTGGGAAGGGGGACCGTATGTGGTGTGAGCTTCACTCGAGCTGGGACTCCGGAAGGCGAGCCATTGCGGATGTGGCGGCGCCCATTTGCTCAGGCACCATAAGCGGGAGGACAAGGGAAGCCATCTCACAAACCCCATGGGGAGAGTAGAGCAAGCTGGTTGCTACCACCACCCCCGAATGAACTACTCGATTCGCGTCCGGCTGGCCTTATTTCCCTACGTCTCTTTTTTCCCACCCATGAACCAACATGAACCAACCATGACGATACGACCCGGGCCTGAATTGTGCCTTGCGATGCACGGGGCGGCCCTTCCACGCTCCGACGAACCAACCACGGGTTCACCACATCGGCTGACGAGGAAGACGAGGACGACGTCGATCTCACTCGAGACTCACCACAACCACCACCACCAAGGGACGGCCACCAAAACACTCACACACACAGTCTGTCTGTCCACGGTCTGGGTAGCTTGATGCTCGAGGTACTCACTCGGTCTCCGAGGTGCCTGGCCGCCGACCCGCTCAATGGACCGTAAAGTCCTGGGCTTATCTTGCGCCCATACTCGCAGACCTCCCCGAGTCGTGCTCGTGTGCGTCCGAACGCTAAAGAAAATTGCCTCATTGGCAAGCGTCTCCCCTCTCAAATGACGGACGAAAACCTTCGTCGACCAAAACTCAATTGCAAATGCCCACATCCATCTGGACATGATTTTTTTCCAAAACACCTTCACTCCGCTGCAACTCCTTTTCCTTCTCTCCCGTCATCGCTTGAATTGAGACCCCCCTGGCATGTGATGGGAAGGCCAATCGCGATCGGGAGAGAGCGATGAGCGAATGCAATGGCAAATGCTCTGTCGCCCGCGCAGCCGCTCTCATCCTTCTCTCTCCTCCGAACCTAACGCTCCCTCCCCCCAGTCGCGAGGCAAAGTGTGTGCTCCGCCCTTCCGTTGCGTGAGAGAGGGAAAAATCCTGCTGCTTATCGCGGGTCCGCTTCGTCGTCTTCGACTTGGTCATTCACCACACACGCCCCCCCATGGCTCCTCTAAGCGGGTCGTTTGCTCCACTGCGTTTCGTCACGGCATTTGCTGAAATCGAAGACTACCCATTTCCGAATTAAGCACCGTTTTCTTCGTTGTGCCGTTCGGTGGAGGGGGAAGCGTGGCGTGCGTTCTGTATAGCGTTTGTTGTTGAAAGGGATTGGGTTTTCTGGTCACGATGCAAAAGATGGGATGTCGTTGGAAGGATTATCTAATTCGGAGGAGATATGATATTTATGGTACCCGAGGGAAAGGTAATGACAGGTTTCCCCTCACGCAAGTCTCGTTCGATTTTCTGAGATCTGGGCTCATTTTGGCCTGTTTACTCCAATTTTGCAACACAACGGCGACGAAAGGTAGGCGAAGGTTGGGGGTCCCACTCTTTGCCTGTTTTGGATGAGGGGCGCGCCTGGGCAGGGAGGAGTTCTTGGACTTGGTCGACTGCGGGACTGACACAAATAACATCGCGAGAACGAATTCCGAGGTTTGGTGGGATGGTTTGCTTCGCTTTAATGACTCTGGAAGCTCACGTCCCACGAGACCGTTTCCGAAGCTGCGACGGCCTGGGTGTACAGGGCGCGAGTCAGGCCGCAGGATAGATAAGGTACTTCGATGCTGAGACGGGCTGTCTGTGACCGCTAGCCGCATCTGCATCTAAGATACGGAGGTGGAAGCCTATGCCGATAAAACTGAACGGAAGAAAAGAACGAACGTTTCCATTCTAGATAAACTGGACAAAGAAAGAGGTGGTGGTAGGGGGCCCCTGGAGAACGCAACGAGGCGAGCCGGGAACGTGACCATGAAGGCCCTGATTATCTTCCTCCCTCCTCGCTCGTTCCCGTGGCCTGGGGAGGAGGAGGAGCTCGAGGACCGCCCCCGCTCCCCCATGGGGAGCAAGTCCCGCAAGTTCGTGAGGTGACTGTGTGGATGCTGCGCCGGGTTACGGCTTGTCGTGGAAAAGGGAGCTGTGGATGCGCGAGATGACTCGAGGTAGGGCGAGGTTGGCTGCCCATGTGCATTCACCTGGTCGAGTTGCTAACAGAACTGGAGTTCCCACCCACGGTTTTGATCCGGTTCCTCGATGGGGGGGGCCTTATATCGCCTCCTTTCTTTTCTTCTATTCAATGGTTCCACACAAGTAGCGTGATGGTTTGACGAGCAGTTGTCTGTAGGACACCCACCGTTCATAATGCCCTGCATTTCTGACCTGGCTTCTTCAGAGCACTTTCTCCTCTCCTGAACAGATTGTCTCGGAACTGTAACTCAAAATACAACATATTTGTTACAACTTCAGGAAGTGCCTCGTTTCTACCCCAATGACGATATGAACCAGCCGGATCATGACCCTTTTGATACGTCTCCGTCATCTTCTTTATTGTCTCCACGACGGCAATCCACTGAAGAGCCTTGGCCACCGAATGAGAGTTGTGAGGCCAGAAACCAGATCATTCTGCAGTTTGCCTCCTCTGGACACACAGATGATTCCAGTCGTGCATTTCAGCGAGTAAAGTTCAGCAACAGATATTTGAGCTGCTCACTGGGGCCCAGGGTCTCTGAATATAGCGCAGATATGAGTCAACCAAGAGCGTCGCCGCAGTCTACTACAGGGAAAGTAGAAAGCTCTGGCCACAACCTAGAAGGACAGTATATGTTTCGACTTAGACTTGAACAATACAGGTGCGACCGTGATGTGTGGTTAATCAGCCTGCAGCAACCGAATCCTGGTCCAGAGGGCCGAAGTACCACTGAATGTCTTTTGTCTCGTGATACAGTCGAAATACTTAATACACAAAGCCTGTCTATATCAACGTGAATTCTGCCGTTGTACGAAGCATTCAAGCAACACTACTCCTGCTGCTGCTGCTCATATTGTCTTCAAACGAGTGGAAATCGAATCTGCAGTTGCAACTTGCACAACTCTGACCCCAGGTCTTCAAGGGTATATTGAACATAATCACCAATGGCCCTCCGACTTCTCCGCCATCTTCACCCTCAAGTTCAAAGTCTCTCCCGAAGTCCCTCGCAAGGTATTCCTGATAGTCGGGGCTGCTCTTCCACTTGACCACCAAGAAACCGCCCTCTCCCTGATTCCAGAGCTCCTCGGGCTGGTCGATGATGATGATGAGCCGTCGCGGCGGACGCCGGGGGCGCCACGCCCTACCCTCGAGTTCCGGGATGTGGAAGTCGGCGATTCCGGCCAGCGCCCTCGAGGCGAGCTCGCGCACAGCGTGAGCCTTGCACCTTGCCATCCTCTCCTCGTCCTATGCGTCTGCGGGGAGCGGCATGCCCCATACGTCGAAGCGGTCCGCCTCACCGGTGCCCGGAACCTCGCGAGTGCTGGTACTCCTGTGCAGCATCTCGGCCAGGGCTCTGGGGTGGTCTGGATCATCGGACCCGGGCGTCGTGTCGTAGAACTGGAACGACCACCTGGGAAGCGTGTCCTCCATGGGAAAGTCCTTGAGCGACCATCCCCGAGGAACCTCCTTGTTCAGAGCTCATGGTGTTCCCAGGCGGTGAAGCAGGGTGTGCCGTCGTGGCTGGGGACTTGCTCTACGACGTATCGACACCGGACTTTTACGGGCGGTAAGCCGCCCGTTGATAGTCTTCGTGCTGGCGTCTCTGACATTCTAGCCTGCGAGAACTAACTCAGGAGGGGTTCCACTATATAGTATCCTTTTTTTGTTGGTGTGCTGGGCTTGATCTGCTGTTGATTCTGGAAACATTCAGGCTGCAGCCGTGTTCGTCTAAGGGTGGTTGGTTAGTTGGTTGTTTTCCTGGCTAACTTGGTTAGCACCCCTGAGATCATGGACTGACGACATCTTGAGCGCAATGAACGCTTGGTATTCATATGCAAAGCTAAGGAATTTAAAAGCTTTTGAGTTACTAGAGACAGCTATCACAAACTGGTGCGGTATAGAGTGATAGAGTTAGTATAGTTAGGTATAGCTAAGGTTAAATATTCTTCTCTAGCCCTCTAGTCTATTAAGTAAGGGCTAGAAGGCTTATCTAATAGTTACCTAATACCTCCTTATATCTCCTAACTCTTATAAACTTCCCTACTTAGCTTATTAAGCCCTTTTCCCTATAAAATTATCCTAGCTTATAATATAACCCCCCCCTCTAAACTAATCTACTCTTAGACTAGTTTACTTAGTAATTACCTAGAGGGTATTTAGTATCCCCTTATAGGACTTTATAACTTTTAGTTTCTATAGGTTTAGAATTTAATATCCCTTATTCTAGTTATATAACTCTTTTTTAAATAGCTAAGTAGCTTAGAGGAGTAATTAACTAGTAATAAGATACCTATCCTCTACCCTAGCTACTCTTATAGCTCTTATACCTAGGTATTAAGGGATTTTATAGCTTAGAGGAGTAATAAGCTAGCAATAAAACTAATCCCCCTATTCTAACTACTCTTATAGCTTTATCTAATAAGTCTAGGACTACCTAGTAGTTATTTAAATAGTTATAACTAAGTCCCCTTATAAGAGTTACTCTTTCCTTTATAGGGTTATATTAAAATATATTATTATTTAGGCTTATTTTTATTATTATAAATTCGCCCTCTAAATTATTATATTTTTTACTTATTATTATATTTTTAGCCCCTTTATAGGTTTAATAAGGCCTCTAGCCACTATATAGTGATTTTACCTGCTCAAGTACAACAGACCTTCTAACTCCGCGCCTCCTAACAATATATAGCCTTCGGTCACGTGATCTTAATTACTAACTACCTTTCCTAACCATAGCCGCACTTATATATACCTATTATACTAAATAGCCTCACGATCTTTAACTTTATATTAATAATAACGTAGTTTTTAATTATTCAAACTATAAAACTATCGACTTTTCCTCTCGCGCACTACCCGCGCTGCTATTAAATACTACCTCTATTACCGCTTTATCCGCTAGTAGTCCTCTTATTTAATCGGGTTAGCTAACGCCTTCGCAGCTATGCCGTTATTAGTAACGCTCTCTCTATTTAGTATAAGCTATACTTACTAACCCCTAAGGGGCCTAGGCTGCCTCTACCTTAATAGTACGGAGGACCTGCTCGAAGAAGGGCTACTCTATAGGGTATATAATAACCCGCCTAGCTTTTACTACTAAGTCTACTTACTTAGCTATATTATAATAATAAGTATCCCCTCTAGGGGTATTAATAAGAGCCCTCTTAAGGGCTATACTAATAATATACTCTCTATATATAATAAAGTAATTAAAGAGGGAGCGGGTTTTATTAATTATATTAATACTAAACTCTCTAGTAAGCTCTTATATATTATTAGTATTAAAGGGTATACCTCGCGTAAGCTTAGCGTTTTTATATATAAGGTTTAGTATTAATATAATTAAGGGATAAGGAAGAGGGAGAGGTATAAAGCCCTACTTATAGAGCCTCTTATACTTCTAGCTATAAGAACCTCTTAGGAAAGACCTCTCTAGTTAAGGAGTTACCTCTTATATAGTAGTATTTACTTTTAATACCTTATTAGAAGGTTAACCTTTTAGGTTAAGAAGTTATCTTATATAGTAGCTTTTACCTTACTAGAAGGTTTAGCGAGGGTATTACTATAAGAGCCTTAGTAGCCTATTTAGCTCTAATATAATTAGCCCTAGTGCGGCGCGCGTCTAACTTTATATAAGGGTTTACTTATAAGTAGTAGGAATATATAGGGTTCTTATATTATTTTCCTTAACTAGTAGAGGGTATAGGTTAAAATACCTATATAGTATTTCCCGAATTATGCCTGCGAACTAGGTGAATTTATTATAGTCTTTTTGCGAAGGGGCTGCGGCGTAATTCCGAGCTTAAGAGGTTTAATAAGGGTATTTTCCCTCTAGGGATAAAGGAGGTTTTTATTATAATATAAGGGCTACTAGTTATTATTTAGTAACTACTTAATACCTCCCTATATATAGTAAAGTTAAATAAAGTTAAATAATATAATAATCTAGAGATTATCCTCCTTTTATTTATATAAAAAGCTAGTTTTAATATTAAGTTAGAAATATATAAATATTATTTAAAATTTCACCCTATTAAATCTCTCTTTCTTACTTCTTTAGATTTATAATATTATTATTACTACTAATAACTTATTATTAGCCTCTTACTCCCCTACTAATAACTTTATCTTAATTATTATATAACGAATTTATTATTATATTATCCTCTACTACTACTACTACTAATACTATTAATAAAGCTCCCCTCTCTACTATAAGTATACTCTAGGGGTGCCCTTACTATTAGTACCTCTTAGTAATAGTAAAATAAGAGCCCCCTAAGGAGGATCTCCTTTATATTAAGCTTCTTATAAGCTTAATTCTCTATTTTAAGAGTAATAATAAGCTCCTAGTTCTTATCTAATACTTATTTAGTATTTAACTAGTATTTTATAAGCTTTAGGTTTTAAATTTATTACTAATTTACTCGTTTCTTAGATATCTCTACTAAATATAAATATTATATTAAGATAAGTAATAATAAGGCTTATATTTCTATAAATTTTACTTAGTATTTTCTATTTCTTATCTACTAACTTGCTATAAGCTACTTATTATATAATAAGCGCTACTAATAAGATTAAATACCTTATAAATAAAGCTAGTTCTATATCTAACCTTTAGGTATAGTATACTAAGAATAAGGTAGGTCCCTAGTACCTCCCTAGTATTTTACTACTAGTATCTAATTATATTTAAGAGGAGATCCTTACTACTTAGCTTATAGTTTAGAAAGCCCTCTAAGTTAAGAAGAATAAAGCTATTATAATACCTAAGAAGTATAAAGCTAAGGAGGCTAAGATCTTTATAGAGATAGAGAACTACTAAATAGTAGCCTTAGAGGATATAGCTAAGTATTAGTAGTATATTACTAAGGAAGCTAAGAAGTAAATAGAGTTATTATATAAGTAATATAAGGAGCTCTATTACTACTACTTAGAGATAGAGTAGCTAGCTAGTAAATAGCTAGAAGTATAAGATATATAAGCTAAGTATACTAAGGAGGCGAATAAGGCTTATAATAAAGTAATAAGTTAATATAATCTCTATTAATACCTTATTAGTACTCCTCTAGTTAATATTTCTAACTTAGAGTAATATTACGAGGTCTTAATTACTCTATCTATTACCCTATCTATTTCTTTAGGAGATAATAATATTAAGGGGGATATAACTAATCCTAGTAAGGAGAGTACTAGTATTTAATAGATTTAAAATTTTTAAGAGCGCCCCTAGTAAGCTACTAATAACCTCTAGGTAATACATAGTTATTTTTAAGCGTTTTTCTAATCTCTTTTTACTTTCTTAGGGGCTTTTAGGCTAGTAAATTAAGATACTAGGATAGGATAGGATAGACTTGGCTGCGCAACTTTCGGAAAACTCCCTTAGCTTATAGACCTATTATAGGGAGACTATAGAGTAGAGCATAGAGGAGAGGAGCGTAGTAGAGGAGAGGATATTAGGATTATTATTACTATTAGTACCTTAATAACTATATACCTCGTTTTTTAGTAATTTCTTAGTAGATTTATACCTAATAGAGAGGATCTCTTTTAATTAGATCTATAAATTATTCTATATATCTTTTAAGCTTACTCTTAATATTCTTACCTATTTATAAGTAGAGCTATATTATTTATTATCTTTCTAGTTCCTATTAGTTCTAGTCCTTTCTAATAGTACCTAGAGGTAGATCCTTTTGCTCTTTTTAATAGCTTTTATAAGCTTCTTAGAGAGTTAGGTGCCTTCGCCGCGTTTATATATCCCTGCTATTAATATATATATATATATAATTAACCTACTTTAAATATAATAATAACTTAAGAAATTTATAAGTAACGAATAATAACGATATAAATAATAATAAAAACGTAGTTTAAAGAGAGGAAGATATTCGTAGACCTACCTTAGTTCTAAGGGAATAGTAATAGCTATGCTTTCTTATAGAATTAAAATAGGAATAACGTAGAACTTAAAATCCTCCCTTTCTCTTTTTTTATATACTATTAGCAGGTTCTAGCGAATATATCCCTTTCCTTACCCCCTTATATATTATTAAAAACTACTATTATTTAACTAGTAAGTTATAGCTAATATAGCTAAGATAGCTATATATAATACTAATATAGAGATTAGTAGTCTTACTAAGCTAATAAGTATAGCGAGATTAAGTAGATTAGTAACTAGAGACTAATAAACCCCTTACTATTATAACCCTAAGTACTAAGAGCGACGTACTAACTTTAGAGAGATATTAATATAGAGAAGCTATAAATTCTTCTAAGATAAGAGCGTTATTAGGAAGATCCTTCTATATTAAGTAATAAGACTTAAAATAGATCTATAATAGCCTAGAGTAATAAGATTAATATTACTAGACCTTTCTTATATTTATTTAGTTATTTAGTTTATATTATTTCCTTTTTTATTTTATTTAAAGAAAGTTATACTTACTTACTTTATCTTTCTATTTAGAAGATATTATAATAATAACTTTACTCTATTAACTATAATACTCTATTATTTTAATTATATAATATTAACTTCGATATTTATAAACCTATAAGTATTATATCTTCTTCTTCCTTAGCTAACTTAGATACTAGATCCTCTTCTAATAAGGGGAAATAGCCTAAAGAGAGATTTATAGGAGCTTT
>JAVHLU010002065.1:0-21866 GCA_036785755.1 Colletotrichum ledebouriae
CTCCTTAACCTAAAAGGTTAACCTTCTAGTAAGGTATTATAAATACTATTATATAAGAGGTAACTCCTTAACTAAAGAGGTCTTTCCTAAGAGGTTCTTATAGCTAGAAGTATAAGAAGCTCTATTAGTAGGGCCTTATACCTCTCCCTCTTCCTTATCCCTTAATTATATTAGCACTAAACCCTATATATAAAAACGCTAAGCTTACGCAAGGCATGCCCTTTAATACTAATAATATATAAGAGCTTACTAGAGAGTTTAGTATTAATACGATTAATAAAACCCGCTCCTTTTTTAATTATTCTATTATATATAGAGAGTATATTATTAATATAGCCCTTAAGAGGGCTCTTATTAATACCCCTAGATAGGATACTTACTATTATATTATTGCTAAATAAGGGCCTCTAGCCACTGCATAGTGATTTTACCTGCTTAAGTGCAATAGACCTTCTAACTCCGCGCCTCCTAATAATACATAGCTATCGGTCACGTGATTATAACTCTCCTAACTATAGCCGTACTTATATATACCTATAGCCTCACGATCCTTAACTTTATATTAATAATAACGTGGTTTTTAATTATTTAAACTACGAAACTATTGACTTTTCCTCTCGCGTACTACCCGCGCTGCTATTAAATACTACCTCTATTACTACTTCGTCCGCTAGTCCTCTTATTTAATCGGGTTAGCTAACGCCTTCGTAGCTATATTATTATTAGTCACGCTCCCTCTATATTAAAGTAGTTAGCATAAGCTATACTTACTAACGTTTAAGCCCTAAGGGGCCTAGGCCGCCTCTACCTTAATAGTACGGAGGACCTGCTTAAAGAAGAGCTACTCTATAGGGTATATAATAACCTACTTAGCTTCTATTACTAAGTCTACTTACTTAGCTATAATATAATAATAAGTATCCCCTCTAGGGGTATTAATAAGAGCCCTCTTAAGGGCTATATTAATAATACGCTCTCTATATATAATAGAGTAGTTAAAGAAAGAGCAGGTCTTATTAATTATATTAATACTAAACTCTCTAGTAAGCTTTTATATATTATTAGTATTAAAGGGTATACCTCGCGCAAGCTTAGCGTTTTTATATATAGGGTTTAGTGCTAATATAATTAAGAGATAAGGAAGAGGGAGAGGTATAAGGCCCTGCTTATAGTAGTAAAGCTTCTTATACTTCTAGCTATAAGAACCTCTTAGGAAAGACCTCTTTAGTTAAGGAGTTACCTCTTATATAGTAGCGTTTACCTTTAGTACCTTACTAGAAGGTTAACTTTTTAGGTTAAGAAGTTATCTTATATAGTAGCTTTTACCTTACTAGAAGGTTTAGTAATAGCGTTACTATAAGAGCCTTAGTAGCTTATTTAGCTCTAATATAATTAGCCCTAGTATAGCGCGTATCCGACTTTATATAATAATATTTAGAGGGTTTGCTTGCGAGTAGTAGGAATATATAGGGTTCTTATATTATTTTCTTTAACTAGTAGAGGGTATAGGTTAAAATACTTATATAGTATTTCCCGAATTATACCTGCGAACTAGGTTAATTTGTTATAGTCTTTTTGCGAAGGGGCTGCGGCGTAATTCCGAACTTAATAGCTAAATACGTAGACTTAGTAATAGAAGCTAGGTAGGTTATTATATACCCTATAGAGTAGCCCTTCTTCGAGCAGGTCCTCTATACTATTAAGGCAGAGGTAGCCTAGGCCCCTTAGGGGTTAGTAGGTATAGCTTATGCTAAATAGAGAGAGCGTTACTAATAATAGCATAGTAAAGATAGTAATAACTTCTAGCGGACGAAGCAGTAATAGAGGCGGTATTAGTAGCGCGGGTAGTGCGTAAGAGGATAAGTGAATACTTTTATAGTCTATTAAACAATTAAAAACTATATTATTATTAATATAAAGTTCAAGATCGTGAGGCTATTAATAGGTATATATAAGTATAGCTATAGTTAGGAAAGGATTATATGACCGAAGGCTATGGATTATTAGGAGGCGCGGAGTTAGAAGGTCTGTTGCACTTGAGCAGGTAAAATCACTATGTAGTAGCTAGAGGCCTTATATACCCTATAGAGTAGCTCTTCTTTAAGTACGTCCTCTATATTACTAAGGTAGAGGCAGCCTAGGTAGCCTAGGCCTATTAGGGGAATATTAGTAAGTATAGCTTGCGCTAAATAGAGAGAGGGTTGCTAACAACAGCATAGCTACTACGAAGGCGTTAGTTAACCCGATCGAATAAGAGGACTGCTAGCGGATAGAGTAATAGAGGTAATGTTAGTAGCGCAGGTAGTGCGCCAGAGGAAAGGTTAATAGCTTTATAGTCTATTAAATAATTAAAAACCACGTTATTATTAATATAAAGTTAAAGATCGTGAGGCTATTTAGTAGGGTATATATAAGTATAGCTATAGTTAGGAAAGTTATAATTACGTAACCGACGGCTATATATTATTAGGAGGCGCGGAGTTAGAAGGTCTGTTGCACTTAAGCAGGTAAAATCACTATGCAGTGGCTAGAGGCCTAGTTAAATATAATAACTATACTATAATATTATATATTATCGAAAACTAGTGATACCTATCTAGTATTTAAGCTAGTAGAGGTTATAAGGGTACTTAATCTTCTTAATAGTATTAATATAGTCTTAAGTATTTAAAAATCTAAACATATTAATAATAAAGCTAAGTAGTTTAATAAAAGGGTATCTAATAAATAACTTCTTTACTAAAAGCAAGAGCCTAATATCTATAAAGAGTTTAAGAATTATATTAAGGTACTTAAGGTAAGTATTAAGGTCCTTCGAGGTAATAATAATATTATTAATAAATATATAGGTATATTCCTTACATAGTTATAGGAGTCTATCTATAATATATCAAGTATAAGTAAGCGAATTATAAAATCCGATAAGTACTACCTTGAAGCGTTCTTATCCCCAGTAGCTAATTATAATAAATCGATCTTAATATTCCTTCTTAATAAGAAATTAATAGAAGAAATATCGAGCGTTAACTAAAATAATCTATAGTTTATTATAAAGGCGTTTAATAATATCTTATTATAGTAATATAGCGTATATACTAGGAATTATAGCTTTATTAAGAGTATATCGGTCTATAACTATCTAACCTTTATGCTTATTACTTATAATTTACTATATAATAAATATAGGGGCTTCAAATAGTATAGGCCTAGAGTTACCTTATTTTATATAGTTTTAAGTATAGAGCTTATCTAAAGTTTTATTAATTAGTTTCTTATCCTCCTTACTAATAGGATAAGATTATTATTTAATATTTATATTCTACTATTTTCTAATAAGTTTAACCTTAAGGTATTAGTCCTTTAGAAGATTAATTAGTCCTTAGTCCTTCTAGATAGTAGGGTAATATAATATAACCTCTGGAAGGTATTAAATAGCTTTAGTATCTTAGTTATCAATATATATAGCTTCCTTAGTAATAACTACTAGTAAGCTTTTAGGCTTAGTTATACCTATCTTATTATTTAAGTTAATATTACCCTTTTAAATATCTCTATAACTTAGTATTATATTATCCTTTATTATACCTTAGTTAGTAAGCGCTTCCTTACTGATTAAATTAGAGATCTCTACTTATTTCTTAACTAATAGTTCTAGTAGCTAGATAAATATTATAAGCCTATGATCTAAAAGGCTAAAAATAGCATAATATATTAGATCCTTCAATAATAATATTACAAAGGCTATTTATAAATAATTATAAGTCTTTAGCTTAAGCTATCTATTAGACTTAAAGAGCGCTAGGGTTCTAAGCTTAGTACCTCGTTTAATCTTTAATAAGTAAGGAGCGTTATTAATAATAGGGATAAATAGTGAATTGCTTATATATATATAGGCTAAATAGAAAGGACTCTATTTTACTAATAGTATATTAATTTAAATAGTAGAGTAATTATATAGTGTAATAGTTATATTTCTTATAATATATATATTATAAACATTTATAGGGACTTTTAAAAAGATTTAAGGGAGAATTTAAATATTATTATAAGATATAATCTAGATATATAATTCTACGTTTAGGATATTGAGCCTATTAGGTACATTAAAGTCTTACTTTATAAATAGACTAGTAACTAAATATAGGATAAGCTATATACTTATATAAAGCTTAGTAGTTATTATATACCTATTAGGTTATTATCCTTATATAAGAATTATAAAAGTAACCTAAGCGATAGTATCGTAATGCCTTTAGCATCGCCCGCTTCTAGCGCAGCACGTGACTAACGTTAGCTCCGGAGCGACCTTTTTCTAGGGGCTACTCCTCTAACTATAGTTATAAGCGACTATGTTATAGCTACTCTTATTATAATAGATTAAGCTCTTTAGTAACTATAAATATAGCCCTATAGGACGTTTCTTAATAGTTATAAGCCTAGCTCTAACTAGACCCCTAATTACTATTTTAAAATAAGCTTTTACTACTAAAAGTACTTATTAAAACTTCCTCTCTCCTATTCTTTCCTTCCTCCTTATTATATACTATCCTCTATTATTATAAACCCTCTATTTCTAAATAACCTTAACTATAATATCTTCTACTACTACTATTATAATAATATACTAGCTAACTACGCATAGGGACTTTACTACTTAGTATATTATAATCTAAGCTAAAGCCTAAGCTACTAGAGTTTAGAACTATATTAACCTAGATAACCCTAAGGGACCTTTATACCTAGGTAAGACCTTATTAGAAACTTTAAACTCTTAACTTATATATTATTAAATAAAACTAAGATATTAATACCTAGTATTTATAAGAAAAGAGCGCTTATAATTAATATATCGCTCTACTTAACTAGGAGGCTTTAGAAGAGGCTACTTCTAATACTACTTCTAGGACTACTCCTAAGTATATTACTAGGATATAGATAAACGAATTATACCCCTTTTTACCTCTAACTACCCTAGTTATAATTAATAAGAATACTATAGGTAAATAGGAATAATACCTAGAGCACTTTTATTTACTTACTATATAAGAGTTTAAGTAAACCTGCGAGGACTAGGAGTTTAAATAAATTAACTATTTAGTTATAGAGATTATTATTTATAATATTATTATACTTATATATATAGAACTTCTCGCTAAAAGGGATATAACCCTATATAGCCTTATTATTAATCTTAAATATTACTACGCTCTAAGTAAGGCTAATACCCTTATTACTATTTAAGAAGAGTATATCTAAGTCTTAGAAAAGGTGAATAGGAGTATTAATCCTAATACCTAGATTAAGGACTTTAGGGGTATCTACCTCCATACTACCTAGCTTAAGCTTTTTAAAATAAATAATACCCTCGCTTTAAAAACTTTTCTTTAAGTAGTAAGTTATTACTTTATACCTACTTAAGCTAATATAGAAATTATAGATATCCTTAAATAGTAGTAAGTAGGGATACTAATCTCTAATATAAGCTAATATACTAATATATTCGAGGACCTCTTATATAAGGATATACTCTACTCGAGGTTATAAGGATAAAGCGTAGGGGTCTTTATAACGCTAGCTAGCTATATAAATAAAGCTAACCTATTAAGCGTTCCTATAACTAGTACCTTATCTAGTAATAAATAATACCTATATAGGTCGAGCTATTAATAGCTAAGTATTAATTATAACTACTTAGAAGCTATTTTAACTAGATATTACTAGAAGGGCCCCTATATATTAGTAATAGATATATAAGTAGCTTAGATCTATAACAAGTTAAATAGTAACCTATACTTTATTAATTTTTATAGGGAACTTACTTATAAGGGCTAGCTACGTAGTATACCCTATAAGGGTAAAAACTACTAAAATAATAAGGGGGGTAATAAGAGTTTATCTAAGAAATCCGATATAGCTCTAAGCTACCCTATTAATATAGTAGTAGTTGCTTTCTATATAACCCTCTTAAACGAGGTTAGGGATAATATAGTTAATTTAGATAAAGAGTACCTAAGTATCTTTATAACCCCCTACTTAGGACCTTATATATTATATAAGTCTATAGTCCTAGATAACTATTAAGGGATATACCTTATAAATAATAAGTTCCTACTTATCCCCTCCTTAATTAGGTATTATAAAAGAGAATAAGTTAATTCTAGAATAGCTTTATACCTAATTATTATAGAATGTATATAGATTATTAAGAATACTCTTAATAGCTTAGAAGGTATAAATATAGAGGACCTTATACTCTATAATATAGGATATATAGAGAATTTTTATATTAATATTATCTCTTAAGTATTACTTTAGAAGATAGGTATTTAGTATTTAGGGTATAACTATATACTTTACTTTAAAACCTATAAGAATAGCGTTATAATTAAGAAACTTATTAAAAAGGCGAACCTCGCCTTCTTTAAATATAAGCCTCGTTCCTTATACTCTATTCCCGAGCGGATTCCCTAAAATATTAATACTATTATTAATAATATAAACTATATACTTATAATATATAAGTATACCTCTTTTATACTACTACTAAACTAGAGCGATAATATAATACTTTAGTACCTCTAAAGTAGGTACCTTAGCCCCGAGGCTCTAGAGTAGCTAGTATATGCTACTTAGGGGGTAAGGATAAAGGCCTAATATACTTATAGTACTAATACTACGTAGTTATATATACTAAATAGGTAATTCTAAGATAAATATTTAAAGATAAAGTAATACGCCCTTACTATAGAATCGCATAGGATCTCTTTAACTACCCCGAAGGCTTTAACTAGAGCTAATAGCTTCTTATTATTAAGGATAAGTATACTAGTTAGCTCTTTATATTTCTACGCGTTAATAAGACTTATAATAATATTAGACTCGCTCTATATACTTTTAAGCGATAGGTATATTAATAGAAGGGACTTTCTATTTATAAAATTAGATAAGATATTAAGAGGTTAGTAATTTTATTTATAAGCTATATAGGATATAAGGATTAGACCTATATAGAAGGAATAGAGGTTAAAATAACCCCTCTATATATAAAGGAATAAAATAGTAGGGGGGAATAGGCTACTTAGGAAGTTATAACTCGAATAATTAAGATACTCGCTATAGCTAGCTTACTTATAAAACGATAGGCTAAGATAGTACTAGTAGTAATAACGCTTTATAATATAAGCCTACTTAAACGCTACGACTAGTATTCGCTACTATAGACTAAAGAGGAATAGTTCTATTAGTACTTTTACTAGTAGTAACCTAATAATAGAGCGGCCCTAAGCCGCGACCTTTACCCTTACTAGGGATATATATATGCTTATAGCTACTATATATACCCCCTTAAGAGGGAATAAGAGAGAGGAATTAATAAGAGAGACTTTAAGGTAGTGCTATAGGGATATATTAGATACCTAGTAGGATACGTTCTAAATACTTATAACCTATATAGGGTCTAGATCCCTATATTATAAATAGTTATTATTATATAGAATATAATATTTAATAAACGGATTTTCTATATAAAGGATAAGGTAAAAGAGGCTATCCTAGAAGACGTTATCTATATAATAGTAGAAGGGATAAAAGAGCTTATATTATAAGTTAACTTTAAACTTTAGATCCTAGGTATTATAGATAAAGATAAAGCTATATTAATACTTATAACTAAATAGTTACTTATACTAACCCTTATTCCTATAACTAAGTCTCTAAATAGAAGAATCTTAAAAGTTCTAAAGGGATAAGTAAGTTAGAAGGGGTAGTAGCTATTATCCCCTAATCCTATACTAGAGCTAGATAAAAGCCTAGCCCTAATAAATAGAGTAATAGGTATAGTATATATATTAGAAACGAACTATATATATAAAGCTATTAGGGAAGTTAATTCTAAAGGGGAATAGATTAAGGATTATATTATAATTAAACTACTCCTTATTTTATAATATATTTCTAAAGTAGGTAAGAGTAATAAGAATAAACCTTTAGATAGTAAGCCCTTAAATCTATAAGTATAGCTATACTAGGAAAGAGAGGAGAGGGATAATATTAAATAGAGGTCTAACTAGGTATATAACTAGGAGGGCTATAGCTAAACTTATTAAAGCTAATAACTATATAATCTACTACCTAGTAACTTATAACTAGGAATAGTAGAAAGCGAATCCTGCTCTAGTTACTAGTTTTTACTTTAATATTATATAGAGTAGGAGTAGGTATCTAGCTTCTTTAAGACTTTTATACCTAATTAGTAGAAGGCCTTTTTAGAAGCTAATATAGAGTACTATATACTCTATAGCTACGTTTATACTACTATCTATAGTATAAAACCCGCTTATATAACTATAATAATCCGTAAATATCTTATTACTAATAACCTTATTAAGCTACCCTGCTTATAGAAGGAACTTTTAAACCTCCTATAAGCGCTCTAAACTCGCTTTAAAGAAGTAGCTAAGGTTAAGATAGGTAAATTATAATAGATAGATATATAGCGTATTATTAATTAAGAGATAATAATAAAGAGACTAATCCCTTTAAAGTAGGTATTTACCTATTAATTTAATAAGGATAATATCCTCGACTAGTATAAAGTAAGGATCTATATTTAAGGCGATTAGTAAGATAAGTCGCCCCTTAAATAGACTTATATTATAACCCTCGCTACTTATATATTTAGGGTAGTAATAGTAATTACTATATAATTTAACCTCGAAGTTAAATAATTTAATATTATTAACGCGTTCCTAAACGCCTCTTAGGATCTAAATAAAGACCTAATTATTTATAAGTTACTAGATAGCTTTAAGTAGCCTAGGAAGTATATTAAACTATGCTACGCGCTCTATAGGCTAAGGGATATGCTATTACTTTAGTATAAGGAGTTCTCCTTAACCCTTTAGCGTTTAGGCCTTATACCTATAAGTAAAGACCTATATCTCTTCTAGTTAACTAAGAAGAGAGTCCTCGTTATCTTCTATATAAATAACTTCCTTATCCTATTTTATAAGAACTATAAAGAAGTAGTATAAAGGGTAATTACTAGCCTAAAGGAAATATATAAGTTAAAAGAATAAAGCCTAGTTAAGTACTATCTTAGAATTAGAGTTATCTATAACTAAGCTATATAAAAGATCTACCTTTCCTATAACTAATATATTAAGCGGGTTATAAAGAAGTTTAATTTACTCGACTTAAGAGTACTAGTAACCCTCCTTTTAAATCTACTACTCCTAAAGAGTAAAATAGTAGTAATATTATTAGAGGTAAAGAGTTTCTAAGAGAAGATTAGCTCTATACTCTATATTACTATTATAATCCGACCTAATACTACTTTTATATATTCTCTACTCTTAGGATCCCTAATAAATCCCGCTCCTTATTACTATCCTACTACTAACTAGGTTATATAGTACTTATATTATACTTATTACCTTATAATACGCTTTAGTAACTTAGGGGGTAGATAGGTATTACTAACTATAAGTAACGCTTTATTTATAGATAATAAGGAGATATAGAAGTTATCTTAAGGGTATGTAATCTCGCTCTTTAGAGGACTAATTTAATAAAAGGCTACTTAATAAGCTATAGTTATAATATTAATAATAGAGGTAGAGCTTCTAAGCCTTAAATATATAGCTAAGAAGACTATCGCTCTTTAGAGGCTATTTAGGGATATCGCTCTTAAACTTAGTAATATCTAGAAGATTTATTATAATAACTAATAAATAATTCGTCTTATAGGAGGCGAAAGGGAATAGATCTTAACTAAGCTAGAGCATATTAATATTTAGAATATATAGCTATAATAAGAATACGCTAGAGGATTATTTAGCGTAGTATATATACTAATAAATAATATACTAGCTAATAGTCTTATAAAGGTTCTTAACTATAAGAAGTTTAAATAGTTTTATTTGCTCCTTAATCTAGAGGATATATAAAGAATAATTATAATAAATAAAGGATACTTTAAATAAGTATAAGAGGGCCAGTAGCGCCTAATTCTTAATTAATTTATAGCCTACTAGCTAGGGAGCCTGAAGTTACTCCTATAGGAGCAAAGGAATATAATATACCCTAAAGGGCTACCCTAAAACGCTAATTTTCTATTACCTAACCTCAGAGGATTTACTTATACTAATCTATTAGGATATTATATAAAAGTAGTAATACCTCTAGTAAATACGTACTAATAAGACTATTAACTATATAGCGTACTATAGTAGCTACGTTGCTAGTAAGCGGACGAGGTATAAGTATACCTATACTAACCGCTAGGGTTCTAAATAGAACTAGGGCGAGAGATAGAGCAACGACGCTATACTAAGCAAGTACTTTCTATCTAATAAGCTTAAGAGCTTACTTAAAACATATTAAAAATAGCGCTTATTAAATAGGGGTACTTACTCCGCCTCTATACCTCTACTAGGGGGAGGAGGGCTAGGAGGGGGCTCTAAATTACTCTTATTAGTATACTCCTCCTTATCTATCTCCTTAGGGATTATAATAATAACGAGGTTAGTAATATTCTAATATATAGTTATAATAATAAAGGGATTATAAGTTATTAGGAGCTATCCTCTTAAACTACCTAGGAGGGTAACCCTAGGGCCTCTTAGGCTATAAACCCTTACCCTTAGAGCTACTCCCTATAAGTTACTTTCGCTTCTTTTTACTTATTATATAATATATTAGTATATTATATATTAATAATAGGAAGGAATAATATATATATAACCTTATTATAACTCTCTAGGGGAGGAGGGCGTGCCCCTCTACCCCTGGCTTTACTCTTACTTTTAGTAGCGCGCGCCTTCTCGAGGGCTATAGCCCGACTAGTCTTCTTTTTAAGAAGTATTTAAAAATATATTAGTATATTATAATAGCTTTAAGATCGTTACGCGTTATAGGTATATATATACCCGCGCGTATAATAAGGTTCTTATTAGAACTAAAGTTAGGTATATATATAGTTATTATATTATATATAAGGAAGAGTTAAGAAAGTAAGAGGGTAGCTAGGTTATTTTATTTAGAATTAATATAATAGCAGCTACCCTGCCTAAGCTAATAAGAGATAATAGATTTTATTACTATTAGTAAGAGTTAGTAAATAAAGGGTATTATAATAATAATAGTAATAGTTATAAAAGTAGAAAACTACGACTATTTACGCTTCGCCTATACCTAATATAAATAACTTTACTTTATTATCTCTTTTATAAATAGCCTTATTAATAGGTTATTTATTATTATATCGCTTTATATTTAGGTATTTTAAGGGATACCGCATAGTTAGGCGTTTTTCTAGCTATAGCTATATCTAGGGGGGTATATTATAATACCTTTAGTATTACCCGCTTCTAGCGTAGTAAATAACTAATATTAGCTCTAGAGCGACCTTTTTCTAGGGGCTATTCCTCCGACCGTGGTTATAAGCAACTATGTTATAGCTACTCTTATTATAATAGATCAAGCTTTTTAGTAACTATAAATGTGGCCCTATACGACGTTTCTCAATAGATAGTCTTAAGGCCTCTTACGCCTTAGAGCTTAAATACCTTAGGTTCTCTTAAGAGGGTATAGAACTATTATAAGTAGGCTTTACTTATAACTAAGTAGTCTATACTAGTATTAATATAGATTATAATTAGTAGTCTATTATAGTAGCCTTGGAAAATAATCTTAGTATATATTTAATAGTATAAATATATAACTATATATTACTACGGCTTAATAGGATTAATAAGTATTATATTTAGCTAAGGAGATAAAAGGATTTAATATAAGAAGATACCCTCGAAGTTAGTATACAGCTTAGTATTATAAAGATATGTTTTATAAGAGCAGACTCTAGGATCCTTAAGGAGCGAATTTTAGAATAAGTTAATATTAAAAATAGGGTATTTATCCTTATATCTAGGGATATAACCTAGAGGGTATTTATAATAATAAGTAAGTTATAGAACTAGGTTAATATACTTAGAATTATCTTCTTATTACTCTTAGCTATCTTTATTATTAATACTAATTACTAAGCTTTTTTTATATAAATCTAAATCCTCGCTAGCTTTAATATACTAGATATAGGTAAGATTACCCTTATCTAATAAAGTATATACTTCCTCTTCTACTTACTTATAACTAATCCCCTTTATTATATATATCAAAAGGTAACTAAGTATACTAAATATATTAACTAGGCTATTTATATTAATATTTAGGCTTTTGTTTTTAGTTAAATTAAATTTCTTTATAAGAGGAGCTTAATAAGGGTTTAGTAGAAATATTAATAGCTTGCTTTAGAGGTCTTAATAGTAATACGTTCGGTATAGTCTCCTTTAGGTTTATTGAGTTCGGAATTACGCCGAAGCCCCTTCGTAGAAAGACTATAATAAATTCACCTAGTTCGTAGGTATAATTTAGGAAATACTATATAGGTATTTTAACCTATACCCTCTACTAGTTAAGGAAAATAATATAAGAACCCTATACGTTCTTACTACTCGTAAGCAAACCCTCTAAATATTACTATATAAAGTTAGATATACGCTATACTAGGGCTAACTATATCAGAGCTAAACGGGCTACTAAGGCTCTCGTGGCCTAGAAAAGCTACTATGTGAGATAACTCCTTAACCTAAAAGGTCGACCCTCTAATAAAGTACTAAAGGTATTATAAAAGCTATTATATAAGATAACTCCTTAACTTAAAAACTTAACCTTCTAGTAAGGTATTAAAAGTAAATACTACTATATAAGAAGTAACTTCTTAACTGAAGAGGTCTTTCCTAAGAGGTTCTTATAGCTAGAAGTATAAGAAGCTCTACTATAAGTAGGGCTTTATACCTCTCCCTCTTCCTTATCCTTATCCCTTAATTATATTAGTACTAAACTTTATATATAAAAACGCTAAGCCTATGCGAGCTATACCCTTTAATACTAATAATATATAAGAGCTTACTAAAGAGTTTAATATTAATATAATTAATAAAACCCGCCCCTTCTTTAACTACTCTATTATATATAGAGAGTATATTATTAATATAGCCTTTAAGAGGGCTCTTATTAATACCCCTAGAGGGGATACTTACTATTATATTATAGCTAAGTAAGCGGATTTAGTAGTAGAAGCTAAGTAGGTCGTTATATACCCTATAGAGTAGCCCTTTTTTAAGCAGGTCCTCTATATTATTAAGGCAGAGGTAGCCTAGGCCCCTTAGGGGAACGTTAGTAAGTATAGCTTATACTAACTGCTTTAATATAGAGAGAGCGTTACTAATAATAGCATAGCTAGCGGAAGAAGTAGTAATAGAGGTAGTATTAGTAGCGCGGGTAGTGCGTAAGAGGAAAGGTTAATAGTTTTATAATCTATTAAATAATTAAAAACTATATTATTATTAATATAAAGTTAAAGATCGTGAGGCTATGGGTATATATAAGTGCAGCTATAGTTAGGAAAGTTATAATCACGTGACTGAAGGCTTTATATTGTTAGGAGGCGCGGGGTTAGAAGGTCTATTACACTTAAGCAGGTAAAATCACTATGTAGTAGCCAGAGGCCCCTTTAGGTTTATATAGTATAAGTAATAAGCAGTAGTAGTATAGCCTACCTTTCAGGTCTCTTTTAGTAATAGTTATATTACTATAGTTCTTATATAGGTTATCTTAATAAATAGTTAAACTAATACTTACTAGGATCCTTTAGTAGCTAATTAATACTAGCTAGGGACTCTCCTCTATAAGCTAATATTAAACTTATTATAGTTTATATTACTAATTAGTTAAGGAATACTAATAACTAGTTCTATATCTATCTGATTATATATAATAGTTAATACCTTAGATTCGCTCTCTTTAATATCCTTATAAAGCTAAGTAACCTTAGGTATCTAGTATTAACTATTATATTAATTATATATATTATATAGAGTATATCTCTCCTTAGTTAAATATACTTCAGTAATTTTATAGGGTAAATCGAAATATTTAAGTAATAACTCTTTCTAATAATCTAATCTATAGTTAGGGTCCTTAAGTTCTACTCTCTTATTAAATATTAAATTAGTATAGTACTAGTCTAAGGTATACTTTAATAAGGTAAAATCTAAGTTAAGGGTAGCTATAGCTAAGTTCTTATTATCTAACTTAATATAACTATTAATAATATCAATAAAACGATATATATTTTAATAGATAGTTTTTAAACTACTATAAATATATATATTATTAACTTTGTTATTATATAGAAGCGGAGTAAATAACTTAATTATGTTAGTCTTAAAACGAGGAGTACTATACCTAGGTTCTATAACTAATATACTAGCTATTACTTATACTACCCCTTCTTTATTTATAGAGAGAGGAAATATAAAAAGGTTATAGCTAACTAAGGACTTATTAGGGTTAGATAATAATTTAATAATATCTCTTAGCCTAGCTAGTAATGAAGAGTATTAATCGCCTTGGCTATTACTATTATTATAGCTAGGGCTACCTCCTCTATTATTTTAGCCCTTAGGGTTATTATTATTACCTCTATTACTAGGATCTCTAGGTAATATAAGTAGTAATAGTAATAGAGTAGCGTCCTCTATATATTTAATATTCTAATTATATCTTTCGCTTTTATTAAGGTTGAATAATCTAGCTTCTAGTTCCTAAGCGCCTATCTTACTATATTACTTACCTTAGTTATAAATATTAGGATAACTCTAAAGGTTACTTAGCTTAAGTATAAGAGGGCTATTTATTCCTTTTCTTTAGATTAGAAATAAAGTATTCAATATATCTTTCCTTTTTTTTAAATAATATATAAAATAGATTTAAGCTTAGCTCTAGTATTAATATAGTAGTTATATACCTTAATATAAGGCCTCTAGCCACTGCAGAGTGATTTTACCTTCTTAAGTGCAATAGAGCTTCTAACTCCGCGCCTCCTAATAATATATAGCCTTCGGTCACGTGATCTTGCTAACTACCTTTCCTAACTATAGCCGCATTTATATATACCTATTATACTAGATAGCCTCACGATCCTTAACTTTATATTAATAATAACGTGGTTTTTAATTATTTAATAGACTATAAAACTATTAACCTTTCCTCTCGCATACTACCCGCGCTGCTATTAAATACCGCCTCTATTACCGCTTCGTCCGCTAGCTATGCTATTATTAGTAACGCTATCTCTATTTAGCATAAGCTATACTTACTAACGTTCCCCTAAGGGGCCTAGGCTACCTCTGCCTTAATAGTATAGAGGACTTACTTAAAAAAGGGCTACTCTATAGGGTATATAATAACCTACCTAGCTTCTATTACTAAATCTACTTACTTAGTTATAATATAATAATAAGTATCCCCTCTAGGGGTATTAATAAGAGTTTTCTTAAGGGCTATATTAATAATATACTCTCTATATATAATAAAGTAATTAAAAAAAGAGTAGGTTTTATTAATTATATTAATACTAAACTCTCTAATAAGCTCTTATATATTATTAGTATTAAAAGGTATATCTCATATAGGCTTAGCGTTTTTATAGATAAGGTCTAGTACTAATATAGTTAAGGGATAAAGAAGAGGGAGAGGTATAAGGCCCATCTTATAGTAGTAGAGCTTCTAATACTTCTAGCTATAAGAACCTCTTAGGAAAGACCTCTTTAGTTAAGGAGTTACCTCTTATATAGTAGTATTTACCTTTAGTACCTTATTAGAAAGTTAACTTTTTAGGTTAAGAAGTTATCTTATATAGTAGCTTTTATAGTACCTTATTCGAAGGTTTAGCGAGGGTATTACTATAAGAGCCTTAGTAGCCCGTTTAGCTCTAATATAATTAGCCATAGTATAGCGCGTATCTAACTTTATATAGTAATATTTAGAGGGTTTGCTTGCGAGTAATAGGAATATATAGGGCTCCTATATTATTTTCCTTAACTAGTAGAGGGTATAGGTTAAAATACCTAAATAGTATTTCCCGAATTAGACCTATAAACTAGGTAAATTGATTATAGTCTTTTTGCAAAGGGGCTGCGGCGTAATTCCGAACTTAATACTTTAATATAGGTTTAAGAGGTAATAGTTATAAATTATTTATAAAACTTTATTTAAACTTATAGTATTCCTCTAGAGTTAAGAAGAGTATTTAAAAAGCTTTAGGGATTATTCTTATATTAAGTTTAGATATAGGTCCTAAGATATCTAGCTTATCTATAGCTTTAGCTCTTAAGGTCTTATAGCCTCCCCTCTCTTTATCCTTTTTAAGGGGGAGTATTAGGTCTAGAGTCTAGCTTTATTTAGTCTCTATCTTAATATATTAATTATAATAAAAGAGGTTAAGGTAATACTACTACTGAATAATAATAGTAAATAGTTATAAGTTAGTTATCTATACTTGATAGTATTAATAAATAGTTATAAGTTAGTTATTTATACTTATAGGACCTTACTTTAAATATATTAAGCAGTTTTATATACTTCCTTTTATAATAATAACTTTTTAATATATCTATAGTAATTTACTAAATATTCTTTAAAGCTCTTATAAGTAATAGCTATAATACTTATTTTTATAGCTAACTTAAGAAGGGTATACTTAGTCTAGGTAAGTAGTATATAGAACTTATTAAGGTATTACTTAAGCGCTATTATAAAGTTTATAATAATTAAATAGTTAATAAGTTCTAGAAGGTTAGACTTAAGACTTTCTTTAACCTTATAATTAGAAAGTAGCTTATAGAGTATTATTATTAGAGAGGTTTATTATCTCTTTAGGATATTTCTTAGCTAAGGAAATCTTTAAGGTTTAATATCTCTTCAAAATATCTCTTAATTAAGAGAAATAATAAAAGGTTAGTATCTCTTATTGATATTTCCTAATTAAGGGAAAGGGGGAGTTTAGAGGCTTTTAATAATATATAATACCTATAGGTATTAACTACTAAGATATTACTTTATATAAACTTAATAAGGTTAGCTATTTATATAGTTAAGTACTTTCTTTAATTATAAGGGATATCTTTAATTATAGGGGATATAGCTAACTATTAAGGTTATATTACTAATTAATATAGTTTATATAGAAAGTAAAAAATATAAGTAAAAGATCTATGTTTTTACAAGGTTTTCCCTTAAAGGTAATAAGCCCTTTTATAAGGGTTAGCGCGTTTAAGTATATTTAGTATATTAAACGCGTTAAACGCGTTAGGCGCCCTTGAGTGGGATAACCGCGCTAAGCGCGTTCGGTATTACTAACCTTATTACTACTTATTATACTAAACGCCTTACCCTATATACCCTTATTTAGAATAGCTTACTTATCCTTAGTCTATATATATATATATCTACGCCTTTAACTTATTTATAACTAAATAAATCATAACTAACTTATAATCTAGCGCTATATTACTATTATTTATTATTACATAGATATTATAATATAGGTTTCTTAGTATATATGGCAAGGATAACGATTATACTAGTTGAGCTATAGTTAATCGTAATAATATAGGTGCTATCTATACCCTTTTAGACCTTAATAACCCTAAGGCTATAGATATAGCTAACTTTTAATATAAATATACTATAGACCTTTAAGGCCTTTAAGCTAATATTACCTCCCTTATTACCTTAATTATTATAATTAATAATAATAGTATTACTAAGTTATACCCTAAGATTAGTAATAAATCTTATTACTAATTCCTAGAATAATATAAAGATAATATCTAACTAGCTACTACTTATAATATTAGTATTAACTAACTCCTAGTTATAACTAAAGAGATTATTAATAATAAGGATAAGGATTACTCTAACCTCTTAAAGATAGCTAATACTACGCTAAAGACTCCCTTAGCTTAAAATAAGATATAATAAAATAGATAAAATAGAAAAGAAGTAAGTTTATATATAATTATTTATATATAATAATATAGCTCTACTTATTAGTATATTATTATAATAAGAGGTATAAATTAAATTTTATACTATATATTATAATTAATACCTTTCTCTTCTTATATAAGTGATTAATAGTAAATGCGATTAGCATAGTTATCCCGCTTAAGGGCGCTTAACGTATTAAATATATTAAATGTACCTAAACGCGCTAACTCTTATAAAAGGGCTTATTACTTTTAAGAGAAAAGCTTCTAAAAATATAGATCTTTCACCTTTATTTTTTTGCCTACTACGTGGACCGTATTAATAATATAACCTATACTTATAAACTAATAATAATAATATAATATACTAAAAAGGGTTTAAAAGATAAGATAGAGTTCGGAAATATTAGATTTATATATTATAATATAATATAAGACGAGGCTATCTTATTTTTAGTAGTAGTATACTATTAGGTACTTATACCTAACGTATAGAGATATATATATATATCCACACGATCCACTATATATATCTAGACTTAGTATAATATATCACACTTAACACAGGGTTCCGAAGGTATAAATACTCGCTATGCTTTTCTCGGCTTATATAAAGCAAAGTACTGCTTTTTTAGGCTAGAGTAAGTAAATTTCGCTTATTATAATAATCTCTATATAAACTCAAATTAATTAGCTCTAGATAAACTCTAAGTTAAGGGCTAGAGCTTCTCTTATATATAAGTTAAGAATATCCCTCTCTAATTATACTAACTCCTCCTCTATAAGAGACTCCTATATTACTTATAGTAGTAGCTATAAATACCCTCCCTCCTAAGCGCGTAGCTATTCAAGTATTTAACTATTAATATATATAAATATAAGCTTATTAGTAATCTTAGGAGCTAATTAATTACGAGCTGAATTATATATAAAATTAAGTACTAAAAAGCTTCTCTATAATAGGACTAAAGTTATAATATAGCCTAGTATATAAAGCGCTAATAGAGCTAGTTTTTAGTTCTAGACTTATATATACTTCTACGCTATAAGTAGGCTCTACGCGGGCGCCTAAAAGGGGGTTATTAGGTTAAATATTAGGCCTATAACTATATAAAGGTTAAGGATCTCAATACGATAGGCGTTATAATAAGTAATAATTAGGGTAAATCTCTCTAGCTAATTAAATATAACTACTTACTCGTTATTACTATATATACGCTATATATTAGAAAGTAGGAGGGTAGATATAATAACGTTAATATTAGTAATTTATTTTACCTAGCGGGCGTTGAATACTCGTAATAATATAATAAAGGCGTTAGCTAACCTAATTAAATAAAAGGATTAAAAAGATAGTAATAACTTCTAGCGGATAAAGTAGTAATAGAGGCGGTATTAGTAGCGCGGGTAGTATACGAGAGGAAAGGTTAATAGTTTTATAGTTTAAATAATTAAAAACTATGTTATTATTAATATAAAGTTAAAGATTATAAGGCTATAGGTATATATAAGTATAGCTATAGTTAGGAGAGTTATAATTATGTAACCAAAGGCTATATATTATTAGGAGGCGCGGAGTTAGAAGGTCTATTGCACTTAAGTAGGTAAAATCACTATATAGTAGCTAGAGGCTAACCTATATTATATATACCTAGGTATTACTTTACTATAAATAGATCACGCTCTAAACGCGAAGATATTAAATACATTACCCTTAACTATATTCGCTATTACTTACTTAATATTAAGATCCCTTATAGAAAGCTAGAATACTATATTTATAACTAAGAAATCTTTATTAAATTCGGAATTACGCCGTAGCCCCTTTATAAAAAGACTATAATAAATTTACCTAGTTTATAAGTATAATTTAGGAAATAGTATATAGGTATTTTAACCTATACCCTCTACTAGTTAAGGAAAATAATATAAGAACCCTATACGTTCCTATTACTTATAAGTAAACCCTCTGAATATTACTATATAAAGTCGGATATACGCTATACTAGGGCTAATTATATCGGAGCTAAACGGGCTACTAAGGCTCTCGTGGTAACGCCCTCGCTAAACCTTCTAGTAAGGTATTATAAATACTACTATATAAGAGGTAACTCCTTAACTAAAGAGGTCTTTCCTAAGAGGTTCTTATAGCTAGAAGCATAAGAAGCTTTATTATTATAAGCAGGGCCTTATGCCTCTCCCTCTTCCTTATCCTTATCCCTATAACTTATAATAAATCCTTAACTATATTAATACTAGACCCTATATATAAATATACTAAGCCTGAGTAAGGTATACCCTTTAGTATAAATAATATAAAGGGGGTTACTAAAGAGTTTAGCCTTGATATAATTAATAAAACCCGCTCCTTTATTAACTACTCTACTATATATAGAGAGTATATTATTAATATAACCCTTAAGAGGGCTTACCTTAATACCCCTATAGGGGACTTTATAAGGCGTAATAGTATTAGAGCTAAGTAAGTAAACTTAGTAGTAGAAGTTTAATAGGTTATTATATACCCTATAGAGTAGCCCTTCTTTAAGCAGGTCCTCTATATTACTAAGGCAGAGGTAGCCTAGGTAGCCTAGGCCTATTAGGGCTTAAATATTAGTAAGTATAGCTTATACTAACTACTTTAATATAGAGAGAGCGTTACTAATAATAGCATAGCGAAGGCGTTAGTTAACCCGATCGAATAAGAGGACTAGCGGACGAAGCGGTAATAGAGGTAGTATTAGTAGCGTAGGTAGTATATAAGAGGAAAAGTTAATAGTTTCGTAGTTTAAATAATTAAAAACTACGTTATTATTAATATAAAGTTAAAAATTATGAGGCTATCTAGTATAATAGGTATATATAAGTATAGCTATAGTTAGGAAAGTTATAATCACGTGACCGAAGGCTATATATTATTAGGAGGCGCGGAGTAAGAAGGTCTATTATACTAAAGTAAGTAAAATCACTATATAGTAGCTAGAGGCCCTAAGAAATCTTTAAGCGCGCCCTTAACTAAGAGACCTAATATTATAGAACTAGTTATAACGTTTCTAGGACCCTATTAATTATCTACCTAAGTATTAATATATACCTTATTACCTAAATTTATAAACTGAATTAAGTTCTATTACTAATTTCCTAATATTATCTTAAACCTTAAGTAGCTATCTCTCTATAAGGTTATATAAAACTCCCTTAAATATAACCTATATTATATTACTAATACTACTAGCTCGCTTATCTCTTCTAAGTCTAGAGAGGCCTTAAGTAGAGATAATAAACCTATTACTACTAAATATAATTAAGCTAATTAACTTATTAAAGCTACTTAGCCTAAATAATCCCTTAATACTAGCTAACTTAACTAAGCTACTAATATTACTAAATATTAAATATATTAAACCTTAACTATTAACTAATATTATTATAACTAGTACTAGATTAACTCCTATTACTTAGAATAAGACTAATAAAATAGCTACTCCTAAGAAGCAAGCTACTAGTATTAGCACCCCTAATATAATAGATATTATTAGGGCTATTAAGGGAATATAAGCTTATAGTAAATATATTAGCTATATCTCTATCTTACTTAATAGATATAAGGAAACCTAGATCGCTCTAACTATAGCGCTCTCTAAGGGTTATATTACTAATACTAGCGCTATTACTCTTAACTTAGGCTAATTTATTAAGTTAGCTACTAATAGGTAATTATAGTAACTATCCCTAAGGGATTAATATAAGAGAGCCTAGGCTTCCTTAGCCCTAAGTAATACCTTATTACTAAGTTATTTACTAAGTATATAGTATTAGCTATAGGTCTAGATAATCGCCCTAATATTAACCCTTCCTCTAACGTTAGCCCCTTTAATACTACTAATATACCTAGCGCTACTAAGACGCTTAATACTACCTCTAGTATTAAAAAGATCGTTATTACTAACTAGTAGTCCTATACTTATATTA
>JAVHLU010002066.1:0-21860 GCA_036785755.1 Colletotrichum ledebouriae
CCTTAACTAGTAGAGGGTATAGGTTAAAATACCTATATAGTATTTCCCGAATTATACCTGCGAACTAGGTGAATTTGTTATAGTCTTTTTGCGAAGGGGCTGCGGCGTAATTCCGAGCTCAATAAGCCTAGTAGTCTAGGCCTTTAATTATAGCGAGAAGCTCCTATTAGCTTACTCCCTAATACTACTTAGTATTACTAAGCTTCTATAAATAGTAGGTAACTAGTTATTACTAGCTATTAATATATTATAATAGGATACTAGATATAGCCTTTATAAAAGTATCCGTTTTAACCCTTATTTTATAAGTTAGATCCTAATATTAGAGAATAGTTACTAAGTAGAAGGTAGCTTAGAGCTATTTAAAGGCCTATTAGGCCTCTTTTAGCTAGTAAAATTCGCTTCCTTTCTTATTATTCTCGCTACCCTTTAATAGGGATATTATAGGGGCTATAATACTTAAATAACTTATAATAAACTTATAGTAGAAATTATAGAATCCTAGGAAGACTTAGATTTCCTTATATATCTTAAGTAGCTTCTATTTAGTACTAGCTTAGATATAGGCTTAGTCTATTAATATACCTTTAGGTATAATAATATACCCTAGGAACTCTACTTATTATTAGTAGAACCTATACTTACTAAGCTTAGTATATAGCGCTTACTAGTAAAGCCTATAGAGTACCTAGCGAAGGTTCTTTATATATTACTCTCTTATCTTAAAATAAACTATAATATTATCTATATAAATAATATAATAAGTATCTAGTAGCTTAGTAAGCGCTTAGTAAATATACGCCTAGAATATTACTAGGGCGTTTATAAGTCTGAATAGTATAATAGTATATTTAAAGTACTTATAATAAGTCCTAAAAGCTATCTTCTAGTAGTCTTCTAGCTTAATATAGATATAGTAGTATATATCTTAAAGGTCGATCTTTAAGATCTATTTTACTCCCTAAAGCCTATCTAATAGCTTACTAATAAGGGGGAGTAGATATTAGTTTTTTAATATTACCTTATTAAAGCTTTAATAATTTATATAAAGGTATAAGGATCTATCCTTCTTAGGTATAAAGAGAATAGGGGCGCTTACCTCGCTTATTAAGAGTTAAATCCGCCTTATTACTTAGTTATTAGTAATATATTAGTAGAGCTCCTCTAGCTAATATTTATTTAGTAAGTAGATAGGCTTATATAGAGGTTTCTTCCTTTTAACTAAGTTAATAATATATTCTATACCTTCTAGGGCTAGGTATTCCTTTACTAATTACTTATTAAATATTACTTATTCGCTAAGTAGCTCTAGTAGTAATTCTACTTTACCCTCTAAAGTATCCTCTTTACCTAAGGCCTCTATTAGTAGCTTATAGGGGGTAATATTCCCTAATATATATATAATATAAGCCTTCTAGTTATTCTCTATAACCTCTTATATAAATACTAATAGCTTAGTAATACTAAGGCGCTTATATCCCTAGGTATTTATCTAGGTATTAATTATAATACCCTCTCTTCTTATAGAGTATTATAATAAAAGGAGGTCCCCTACTCCTTTAGGGTAGGGAGCCCTAGTAAAGAGTTATTATATCTTCCTTAGTTATCCCCTTAAGTTAATAAGGAAGAAAGTTAACTAGTATATATTCTAGCTTATTATAGAGGATCTATTAAACCCCTCTAATATAGGGGTATATACTACTATAGGTTATAGTTATAGGGACTTTACTAGTTAATTACTAATAATATTAACTTAGGAATAGGAATCTATATCTATTACTACTTCTTATTTAGTAATATTCTAGAGAATAATTACCTATCCCTTTATAATATCTCCCCTTAGGAAAGTATCTAGTTTTAATATAAGTATAAGGGTTATTAGTATAATCCCCTAGCTTATTTGTTTTCTAATAAGTTAAGTTCCTTAATCTCCCTTATAGATTAGATTATATTAACCCTTACCTTCTTAATAAATACTTAGTATCTTACTAGTATTTTATTTACGCTTTATTATTTATCTAGGTAGTCTACCCTCTTATATCCTTTCTTTTTATAGCTAAAGTATACTAAGGGGTTAGATATCGCAGGTTATATATTAGGGCTAAATATAAGCTAGCCCCTATTAGATCCTTATAACGTACTACTAACTAGTTAGTAAGGTATTAGGCTCTAGGAACCCTATATAGTTTTATAGCTAACGCTCTACTAGCCCCCCTTTTAGCTTACCCTTACTATAGGGAGAACCCTTAGTATATACTCTTTACTTATATATTACTTCCTGCTTTTACTCTGCAGGGTCTTACTACTTTATTAGTAATATATCTCCTATAGGTATTCTACTTCTATAGCTATATCCCTTAGTTTCTATATTTTAACCTTCTAATATTTAAGCTCCCTATATAGAAAGGGGGCTAGTTAGAAAGGGGGCTAGTTAGAAGTATAGTATATAGGCCTTAGCCTTACTATCTTCTATATTAACTATACCTAAGTTCTAATATATTACTAACTATTTAGTAAAGAACTATATTAGTAATTATATTTCCTTCTACCTTATTATATCTAGCTTTTTATAATACCTCTGCTCTTAAAGTTCTAAGTTAATATATTATTAGTAAACGAACGCTATAAAGTTAGCCTAAGCTAAGTCTCCTTCTAGCCTAGCCCTATAGTATTATTACTAGGTTTATAGGGATAAGCTTATCTTTATAAGCGCTTATTAGATTTATTACTCTAGTATACTACTAGCGCGTAGTTAGTATCTATTTTTAACTACCTAGATCTAGTTACTAACCTAGTCTATAGTAAAGTCCTTATTTATAGTATAATAGTTATATATAGGGGGTTTCTTATATTCTCTCTATAAGTACCTCGTCGCTAGGTAGTTAGTAAGTTCCTATAGTAAAGTAGTAGTTTGTTCCTTATATTACTATTATTATAAATATATTTACTCTATAAAGCTTTCCTACTATCTCTATAATAGTCCTATTACTTAAGTAAGGACGCCTAAGACGCTAGCTTCTTAGAGGGTTTTAAGCAGGGTACCCTATTAGCTACTACTTACTATTTATTTACTAAGTAAGAATAGGTTTACTTACTCTAGTACTATCCGGGACTAGGCCCGCCCCCTTAGGGTTATTTCTCTTATTATATTATTACTAGGGTTATCTATCCCCCTACTATAGTATCTACGCTATATTCCTTATATCTTAGGGCTTAGCGAGCGACTTATATTATATTAGCTAAGACCTTATTAGTTATATTCTATATATCTAGCCCTGAGTTTATTATAATTAAACTCTATTACTAATTTATTAGTATATTATTACTAGTTCGTTTTAGATATTCTAACTAGCGTTAGTTTCTTAAATTAAAATAGAAGTAATAGAGTTATAAAAGTATAGCTATAAGCTTAAACTAAGAAGGGCTAGAATACTAAAATATAGGTATATATAGTTATATTAAACTATTACTTAACCTTCTAAGTCTCTAGCTTATAGAGTTTTCTTAAGGGTATATATATTTACTACTAATTTGCTAATGTTTTGCTCATAGCGTTAGCTCTATACCCTGCACCCGCTATTATTCCTTATAAATACCTTCTTATGCTTAAATTTATTAGCTTTTATCACTATATTACTCAGCCTATTAATATCTATTATTTAGGCTGTTCTACCGCCCCTTTTGCTACCTATATGCCTATTCTTACATACTTATTTAGAAATATATTCTAAATTAATATATTAATAAGGGTTTTTATCTAAAAAGCTCTACTTAGTTAGATATAAGCTCTACTTAGTTAGATAAAAGCCCTACCTAGTAAGGGATAGCCTTAATATATCTAGCTAATTAGAGCCCTTAGCGAGGGCTAAGCGAAATTTAATTACTTTAGCCTAAAAAATCAGCGCTTTAATTCGCTTTAGGTTAAAAAAGTAGCAGGGATCACGAATCACCCGCGACCCCTAGCAGAGACAACAACCAACAACAGCCTTTCTGCAGACAGACTAGTTAATTAATTGGCGGGGCCGAACATAGAGGATGAAAGAGGGGAAAATCAGAGGAGAGAAAGACCGCCGATAACGGGCCCATCCTCCGGTGCATCGGACTAACCATATCAGCCTATCTTAGCTATTATAAGGTACACCTCCTCCGGGGTTTCAAATGTTAGCGCAGTGAATTACCCCACTAGTCCCTACCTAATAACTAGATTTTTACCTAAGTTATAACTCTATTTTATTCGCTTGATTTCTAAGGGATTCTAAGGAAAGTAACTTCTAAAATAAAAGCTAAAGCCTACCTACTAATACTAAAGATAAGGGTTTTTTTTCCTATTACTATAACTATTACTACTACTACTAATATAGCTTAATATAGTAACCTCGCTAACTTTAACGTTACTACCTATAGGGTTAATATTAACGTCGCTATTAACCCTACCCTCTATATTACCCTCTACCCTACCCTCTATATATTAAATTATAGTTATAAACCTTCTAAACCCTCCTTTTATACCTATAAAATAATAGCTACTATATAATACTAAACTTATATAGGATTAAAAGGTTAAGATCTATACCTTTTATAAATACCTCTACTAGTTATATAAGGAGATTATAAGAGTAACCCTCTTTATATATTACTAAGTTTAATAAGCTTATTATAATAATATACTACTTATATTATAAAAATCTAAGTATAAGAAGGGTATAATTTAAATACTAAAAGTAATACTTATAAGAGTAGCTCCTTAAAGATAAGTTTTATAGAAGGATCTCTTAGTACGATTTATATTATTTTTTATCTCCCTCCCTCTTAGTTTATAGGGAGATTACTCTTATTACTACTTTATAAGTATTAAGCTATTATTATATTATTTAGCTATAGTAAATTAAGTATACTAATACTAATAAATAATAATATATTAACTTTATTATAGAGTAACTATAACTCCGCTCTTAGCTTAAAAACTAGAAAGATATAATCTTTTCTAATAAGACTTAGGCTATAAATAACCCTGTATAGAAGAGATAGATTATAGTTTATAATATTAAAGATCTTAAGACTCTTATACTACTTTAAAGAGAGCTATATAACTAGATATTTTAAAGCTACTTTATAAGAGGTTAAAAAGGCCTAGGTTTTATATAAGAGAAGAGCTAGGGTAGAATTTTAATATATAAGTATATCTTTTTTATCCTACTTATAGTTAGGGCTTTTAATTATAAAGCCCTTAATAAGCATAGATTATTTTAATAGGATAATATATCTTATTATAATACTAAGGAAATAAAGTTTATTATATAAGAAATAGCTCTAAATAACTTTAAGTAGCTACTATACTTACTAGATCTTAATCCTACTAAGAATATATAGTTTTAAATAAAAAACTTTATTAATAATAACTATAATATATAGAATCTTAATTAGCTAGAGTTATATATAGTAATTTAAGCTATATAGTACTCGATCCTATAGGAATAGTTAAAAGAGCTAGCTTACTTAATAATCTACTAATTATAACTAGTTATTAAGTTAGGTAGTAATAGTATTAACTACTAAATATACTATATAAATTATACTAATTTAGAAGTACTAATACTATGCTAATCTTACGCCGTTTAGGTATAGTATCATGGGGTAATTCACACGCTAACATTTGAAACCCCGGAGGAGGTGTAGGTACCATTTGTGATCTTACATGTTGGCTTCGCCATTGGACAAATAAACGTCTGAGTCGAGTCCGAGTCCGAGTCTCCATCAAGAGAGCACAAGTCTCGCCCAATGACGACGTTCCTATTTCCATTCCTGAGACTCAGAGCCAATGGAACGCTCGATTAATATGGATTTGAAGCAAGGGTCCAATGGGAAGGCACGCTACTGCCGAAAAGAAGCGGTCCTCTCTCTTCAAAATGCCTGATAACCAAGGTTTTGAATTACCTTATTAGGTGGTCTTCAGCTTTCAGGCTTTGGTGACTCTCAATTCGCGGCCAAAATGCCTGGCGACGGCGGCCTGTCAGTGGAACTTAGGGGGCCGGATCTCGTCCTATTCGCTCCTTCGCTCTGTTTTTGTGCCGTAATCAGTCTTCCCAGTTTCGTTTCGACATTCCGTTAGCGATCAACACAGCGTACTCCAGCTTCCCCCTCCCCTTCGTGACCATCAATTTCGGCAACAGGATTCAAATCCTGCCTACCTAGGCAGGTACGAATAAGCCGGGACACGTTCTCTCAGGAGAGTCCGTCACGACACTTTAGCACGTACCGCCACCACCATCAGCAGCATCCTCGGACAGTCCTGCTGACTCGACTCGAATCGAATTCGTCCACTCACCACAGGTCCACAGCTGCTCTCGTTGCCGTCCGTCCGATGATCACGCAATAGCTTCCGACTTCGACCCCGCTAGCCCCCCGTCCACCGCTGCCGCCGCCGGCCACCTCTCCCCCTAAAGTACCGCAGCACCGTGCCAAGCGCGTACCCATAATGGCTTCCGTCGGCTCCCCGCCCGCCCCCGAACTCCTAAAGGCAGTTCGTAACGAGCACAATAAGCCCTCCGTCTTCTGGCGCCTCCTGGTCATCCGACTACTCAACGCCTGGTGGGTACTCACCTTTTTCCAGCCCGATGAGTACTTTCAGGCCCTCGAGCCTGCATGGCGCATGGCTTTTGGGGAGGGAAGCGGCGCGTGGATGACATGGGTTAGTATTATTCCATTCGTCGTTTTCCTGTGTGATGGTTGTTCCTCTTCATTAAGCCGTCTTGATATGGCGGCTGCAACTTGATCGGCGTGGATTGACTGGCAAGAGTGGTGAATACTGACTGCCATCAGGAATGGAAGTATCAACTCCGCTCCTCTCTGCATCCCGCCCTCTTCGCCGGAGTCTACTCCCTTGCGGATCTCATAGCCAACCCTTTCCCGCCAGCCGCGAAATCATGGCTTCTCCTCGCTGCTCCAAAGGCCGCTCAGGCCGTCTTTGCCGCTGCCGGTGACTGGTATACCTGGCAGCTAGCTGTCAAGATCTATGGACCAGATAGCTCTGTCTCATGGTTTGCTGTAAGTCACATTTGCCTCATCCGCGGCGAAAGACTTTTACAAAAAAGACTTTGAGTTGACACGCCACAGCTATTTATTAGCATGTTCAGTCCTTTCCAGTGGTACTGCTCAACCCGAACTTTCTCCAATTCTCTCGAGACAACCCTCACCATCGCGGCCCTGAACTACTGGCCGTGGGAACTCCTCGGTGAGAACAAGCCCGTCAAGGAGAACCCGAAGCCTGTGCAATCCATTCTGCACGCGCCGGGAACTCTCACCAGTATCCGCCTGTCTCTCTTTCTCGCGGCAATCGCCGTCCTCCTCCGGCCAACAAACATCATCATCTGGGCCACAATCGGACTCGCGACTCTTAGCCGGCCTTTGTTCGCCCGCTCCGTTCTTACACCGTCTACATTTGCCATACTTCTGCGCGAAGCCTTGTTCTGCGGGGCTGCGGCTCTGACACTCTCTCTCGCCTGCGATCGACTGCATTTCGGCGAATGGGCCTTCCCGCCCTACAGGTGGATGTACTTCAATATATCCCAGTCACTCGCAGTATTCTACGGTCGCAACGACTGGCATTACTATCTCTCTCAAGGACTTCCCTTGCTCTCGATGGCGTACCTCCCTTTCGTTCTCATGTCTCTCTGGAGACCTCCCTCAACACCGTCCAAATTCCGCTCTCTTGCCCTCAAAACTCTAGCAGGAACTGTCTACGTGATGATAGCGGCACTCTCCTTGATTTCTCACAAGGAAGTCCGCTTCATCTACCCCCTCCTACCCATCTTGCATATTCTCGCAGCGCCCTCTCTATCCTCATTCTTCACAACAACCACGTCCACGGAATCTGCGCGCCCCAAGCCTCGCCTCCGACACAAGAACCTTCTGACCCTCGCTTTGGGCCTCCACGCCCTTGTGTCTTTCTTCCTGACCCTCCTACATCAACCGGCACCGTTGACGGTCCTGACTCACCTACGAACAAGCTACTCACGCCTGAACCCGACTTCGTCTCCAACAGGCGTTACCACCTCGTCGACAAACTCTTCGGATGAGCTCTTCGCCCTCTTCCTGACCCCTTGCCACTCAACACCCTGGCGCTCCCACTTGCACCACCCTTCTCTTCACGCCCGCGCCTTGACCTGCGAGCCTCCTCTCGACACCGCTCCGAACAGCCCCGAACGCCTCAACTACCGCGACGAAGCAGATCGTTTCTATGACGACCCCCAATTATTCATGTCAACCGAGTTGTGGCCTACCGGAGAATCGCGAACGGGCCCGGGTTTGACAGCCAAAGAGCGGATTCCCCGTTACATCGTCGGCTTCGAAGGCATCGAGCCCTGGATCGCCGAATTCTTCACGTCCGGCTCCGGAAAGGCCTTTGGCGTCACCCTCACGAGAGCCTGGCAGGGCTGGAACGGCTTCTTCAACGAAGACTCGCGGAGGACCGGAAAGCTGGTTGTTTGGGATACCGGGTTGTACACAAACAGGTCCTGACCAAGGCGAACGTGATGTTGTGGCAGAGGCGTCGAGTGTCCTGTTCTCGCACAGTATGTGCAATAAAAAACAAGAGCACTTAGATGATGTATTAGCCCAGATGATGATGGATGGACTTTTGAATGGTGCCACGGACTTCTGTAAAATACCAAAAGGCGTTTTCTCTTCATGTGAGAGGAATCGCAAGAGCTGGTTAAGCGACCCTCGTACTAATGGACACTTTTGTAGATATGAATGTTGAAATTTTTCTCTCCAAGCACTTTCCGCCCCTTTTGAAATCTCAAAACTTTCTCTTTGATCTCTCGCAAAGTGGCTTTCGACGTCGCCCCACATCTCCTCGCTCCTTCCCGCGAATAGCTTCATACTCAAACGCTCCTTTCCATAGCCTGCGAGGGGGTCAGTATATATCGGGGGCTTTTTTCTTCCTGGCCCTCCAATCTCTTTTGTCATCACCCTTCAACAAGTGCAAGGCCTTCACTCCAATTCCATAACATCATAACACTACATCCTCCTCGCCTCTTCCAGCGGATAGCTTCATAATCAACAACTCTCTCCCCCCTCGCGCAAAAGATCCAGTAAAATCCGATTCTTTCTCTGGCTCTTCGCTGTCTTTTGTTCTCACCCTCTAATAGCTACAAGGTCTTCACCTCACCCTTCAACAAATACGAGGCATTCACTCCAATTTCTAACATCAAAACACTTATCTTCTTCGTTCCTTCCTTCCCTCCCGCAAACAGTTTTATAAGCTGCTCCTTCCTGCACTCCACACAGGCACCCAGGATATATTGGGTTTGTCTCTAACCCTTCGTCCTGTTTTAATCTCACCCCCCAACAACCACAAGGCCTTCACCTCGAATTCACAACATCACACCGATACATCTTCAATAACACTCGCACATCATTAACGCATCATCCTTAATAATTCAACATGGTCAGGGCAATCTTCAAAGATTGCGTCCTTGCGGTTGCTGGCTCCACCGAGCACTCGCGCGATGAGCTCAAGAGCTGGACCGAGCAGCGGAAGGGTAGCTTCTCGGAGGATATGAACGCCTCTGTCACGCACCTTCTCTGCACGGACGATCAATTCGAGAACAGAAAAAAGAATGAGCGAAGTAAGATCTCCCTCTCAGGTCAAACATCAGACCTCGTTCTTCTTTGGAGCCATCCTCAACAAAGTCACGGCATATTCCAAAAACAAAAGCTATTGAAGCATTTGAGCTGACCATGAATCTTTAACATTTGCAGTCAAAGAGGCTGAGAGAAGGGGCAGAGCCGTCCGCATCGTTCATATCGACTGGTTCACCTTCAGCTGCACCAACAACAGAAAGCTCCCAATTTCCGACTACAACTTCGCAGCCCTCAAAAACAAGGAGCAGGCGAAATTGAAGAAGCAAAGAGAGGAGGAGGAGCAAATCCGCAACAAGATGATCGGACAGACTTGGATCAACCCAGGTAAGCTTTGTGTCATGACCCTCAACTCATAATCATTTTTTGCAGCGTTTTTTGATACACAATACTAATCCAACAGATCTCTACCACATATGGACAGACAAGCACCACTTCCGCTACGAGATTCATCTCTTCAGAACCACGGAGAACGAGGATGGCGCCATCCACGACAAGTATGAGCTCTATGTAAGTTTCATTGGTGAAAATCAAATCCCCTTCCCTTAGGTGTCATTTCAGAGGATAGTCTTTGGACTAACAATGCTCCTTCACACAACAGCTTTTCGAGTCCAACGCCAAGCCGTACCTGTACTGGTTTGGTGTCAAGCTCTACCAGAAGAAAGACGATGGCATCTGGCGATCTCGCGGAATCGATCGCCCTACCCCAGTCCCGACTCAGTTCGTGCCACAGTATAACGAGTTCTTGAAGTTCTTCCAGGTCAAGACCAGATACCACTGGTTCAATCGAGTCATCCAAGCTGGAACTGGTGAGAAGGTGCACTTCAGCTACACTCCTCCAGTAGGTCTTGAAACCACTTCCGCTCCACTTTCCTTTCTTTCTCCCCATTCTTTGTCATTCCTCTTAGGCACCTTTTTGTGGTCTACAACACTCTTCTGAATATTCAACGCACTAACATCAACATCCCAGACGGGCGGCAAACCTGTGGGCGGCAAACTGACCAAAGGCCTCAGCTACGACGAGTGTGTCCGTCGCAACACCCAGCTTCGTGTCTCTTGGGCTGAGCTGTTTGGGGATGAGCTCCCTGCCGACATTCAGGTCGAGCTCGCAGCCAAGGAGATTCTGGAGGGCGTCATCGACAAGGTCTGTGAGTCTATGGAAGACGCTGGCCTCCGTGACACCAGCCCTGCCGACGCAGCCACTCCTTCTTCCACAGACATGGTCCAGGGCGAGCACCTCGCGATGCCAGCCAACATAGACTCGAACCAGGCAGATGATTGCGAGATGGTGGTGGACTCGGATGCTGTGGTGGACAGCTGCGGACAGGAAGACCTAGATATCTCGATGGGCGAAGACATTGCCAGTAACTCACAGAAGATGATCTTGCAGGACGGAGAGAGGGAGACTTGGATGGAGTGATTGGGGACTAGGCACGTTTCAGTTTGGGTTCCAGGGCTTAAGCAGTGCTTGGACATTCACACACAATCTTCAGGGCATGTTCACCTGGAGATACTCAGTAAGTACAAGTCCCATTATTCAGGGATATAGATAGGGAGATACAAGACCTTCAGCAACTCTTTATTTCCAACAAGGCCCAATCTCGCATTTTGTGATGACGCTAATGCATACCCCAATCCCATCCATCTCCCCAACGCCAAAATCGAAAATGAAACTCGAAACCCAGTATAAGGCACTCTCAGAACCTCAATTTGGGCAACACGAAAACCAACAACACCAACGCAACCATGAGCCCGTAAACCCACGCATACAGAATAATCCGCCCCAACCACCCCTTCCCCTCCGTCATCTTCCTCAACGTGCCCATCCGCCTGCTCGCCGCGTCCATGCCCCTCTCCGTCTTGTCAATCCCCTCCCCGGCCTTGGCGACGACATCCTTGTCCCGCTCGAGCGAGCTCGAGAACCGTTGCGAGCTCGCCTTCAGCGCACCGGCCATCTTCAGTATCGACTCCGACAGCGCGGCCTGCTCCGCGCGCTGCTGGTCCAGCAACGCCTCCGCCGTCGCCGTCGAGGATGTCGCGCCCGAGGCCGTCGACTTGAGCGTGTTGCTGCGCCGCGAGGCGAACAGCGCCGCACGTGCTGCGGCCGTGGCCGTGGCTGTCGATGTCGACGTCGGTGACACGGGGCGCGCGGATCCGCGTGGACGGAGAGCTTGTGATGTCGTTGTTCCTGTGTCGGTTTGTTGTGTTGGTGGTGGTAGTGCGGATTCTGTAGCGGCCTGTGACGTGGAGGTAATCGGCTCCGGCAGCACAGGTATCTCCTCTTCCTCGTCGTCCTCGCCAGTATCCTCCATGTGCACGTCCGTCGACCGACTGCTATCCATACTCTCGCTCGGCGTGGGTATGATTTCAGCGAGTACATCCTCGCCATCGGAACTGTTTTCATCCTCGTCCTCGTGCAACTGTCGCCCGTTAGCGAACTCATTCTCCCTGGGCACATCAATCTCTGCGCCAAAAGTCGCCGCGGCACGGGCGCAACACACCTGTTCGAGATCATGCATGCGATCGAACAACCTCTCCAACAGCTCCCGCTTGCGATTTAGTTCAGCCTGCATATCTTGCCTACGGGAGAGGAGCTTGAAATGGAGCGTTTCCTGCTCGACGCGAGTTAGGAGTCCGCGAGCATATTCGAGATTCTGGAGATGTCCAGTTAGTCTATCAAGTACCAATATACCCGAAGCTCTATGGCCCTCTTCTTTCCGTGGTCAGAGGACGGCCAGCGTCGCAAGCGATGCACGCACCGCATTCAATCTCGCCCTCTCGAACTCGCTCCTGCGTAATCTCCTCTCGCGGTCCTGGTCGGCGTGAAGGATCGTCTGGTCGAGCCGGAGAAGCAACTGGCTCAGCTCCGCGGCGCCCCGCTCTGGGGAAGCGTTGGCGGGGGCCGTGTGATGCGTTAGGGAGGATAGTCTCGCCATGTCTTCAGTCTCGTATTAAGGGCTTCCGTGACTTTCTCGTGTTGGGAACTTCGGAACTTCCTTTTTAAGGCGCAGTTGCGACGTGACAGGGTGTTTGAAGCTGGTGATGTCGTTGGAGGGGTGCGCAAGCCACGGTGGCTGGAGCTCTCAAAGAGCCGGCGACATTAACGCACGGGCCATGGGCATTCCCGGTCTGCGTAGTATTCCGAATTTTCTGCTTCTTCTAAAAAAAGCAGTGCTTTTATATTAGCTAAAAAAAGCAGGAAAAGTAGAGTATTACTTACTAACTTACCTAACTAAGCTAGTATAAAGCTAATCGTAGTTAGGCTAACTTTTAAGCTCTTTTGTTTCCTCTTATAATACCTATTATATTATTATTACTAATAACGTTATGATATTATTATTATTACTACTAATATTATAATAGCTTTATAAGGCCTTAAATCTATTATTATTAAGTAGTCTTTTTACTTATACTATAAGTATAATAATAAGAGCTAAAAGGAGTAATATAAATACTATAGCTAGGTTATTATAATTAGTATCTCTTAATAATAGAAGTACCTTAACTACTATAATATTTACCTCTAATATTAAACCTAAACCTAGCTACTTATTATATTTACTCTTGTAACTATAGTTAGTAATAACTTTAGTAACCTAATAAACTAGCTAAATTATTATATTACCCTTACTATTTTTATTAATAGTTACTCTTTTACTTTTTATAAAAATAACTAGACCTATAACTTTAGTATTATCCTTTAATCTAGCTAGAGGCTATTATTATCTTATAGCTTTTATAAGGTATATTTACCTTATATTTATAATAACTACTACTATAAAGTTAAAGCTATTATTAAAGCTTTGCTCTATATTAATATAACTTTTAATAGCTCTAAAGATAATAATAATAATTATATTATTAATATCTCTATTATAATACTAAGTAGTATTAGCTTCTTTTAATATAGATAGGAAATTACTAATTACTCTTATAGTATAATATAAAATACCTAAGAGCTCCTTTCTATCTTTAAAGAGATCTCTATTATTAAGGGTATTCCTAACTTTAAGTAGATTAATAGCTTTATAACTAATATAAATAATATATAAGAGCTTTATATTAAGAGATTACTTATTAACTAAGCCTTAAGTATATTATTCTTATCCTCTATAACTCCTATAGGCTAAACCTTCTTATTAATAATATTATAAAGCTATTTATATAATAGCTAATTATTAAGAAGGTATTAACTATTATTAATTATTTCTATAACTTAAAGTTATGATTAGCTTACTTCTAGTAAGCTTAAGTTATTATTTATAATAAGCCTAAAGCCCTACTTACTTCCTCTTTTACTTAATAGGGAAGTATAGAGCATTATTTATTATTAGTATTTTATTTAAAGGGTACCCTCCTTAACTATATCTATTTTAATAATATTACTAGCTAGTAAGGCTCTATTATAAGGAATAGTAACCCTAATAGTATTACTATATTAATTAATATTATTAGTAATAAATTTCTCTAGCTCTATATAGGTACTCTTATTAACCTACTTAAGCTTATTAGTAAGGCTATTAAGACTTTAGAATCTAATTAATCCTATACTAATTATATACTTACCTATTAGGAGGGTATTTAGTACTATTACAAGGCTTAATGTACTACTAATATATATTAAATTAACTAAGCGGAGATATTTAAAGTATTTAATACTTACTAAGCTAAATAAGTAACTAAAATTAATATCATTATTACTACCCTCTTACTTACTAATATATTATATATATTTAGTAATAATAAGTAGATTATAATATTTAATTAGCTAGAGAGATTTAGCCTAACTACTACTTATTATAATACTTATTATATTAAGATCCTTAACTTATGTATAGTTATAAGCTTATTATTTAACTTAATAACCTCCTTTTAGGCGCGTATATAGAGCTCTCTTATAATATAAAAGTATATATAAGTCTAGAAGTTAAAACTAGCCCTATTAGCGCTATAAATACTAAGCTATATTACTATATTAATCTTATTAGAGAGAAGCTTTTTAATACTTTATTTTATATATAATTTAGCTTATAATTAATTAGCTCTAGTAATTATTAATAGGCTTATATTTATATATATAAATAGTTAAGTACGAGGGGTTAAACCTAAGTTTATTTAATAAGAGGTCGCTATAATATTATTTATTTAAGCTAAAGAGGGAAAGGGGAAGTTTTCCTCTCTAGTAGAGATTTTACTAATCTATAAGGAATAACTAAGTAAGCCCTAGGTAAGCCCTAGGTAGCTCCTTAAGGTAATAAACCTAAGTAGAAGCCTAGGTAAGCTTAACCTAGGCGTAGCTTATAATACTAACCCCCCTCCTAGCTAGCCCCCCCCTAGGTATAAGCTAGGTTATTATTATTATTTATAACTAGCTTATATAGGGCTTTATACCTATTTACTATAGCAGTTTCTATAATAGCCTCTATAAGCTCCTAGGTAAGCTCTATATACCCTTCTTACTTAACTAGGACCTCGCGCCTCTACTCTTACTTAACTACCTTCTATTATATTGAGCTCGGAATTACGCCGCAGCCCCTTCGCAAAAAGACTACAACAAATTCACCTAGTTCGCAGGCATAATTCGGGAAATACTATATAGGTATTTTAACCTATACCCTCTACTAGTTAAAGAAAATAATATAGGAACCCTATATATTCCTACTACTTATAAGCAAACCCTCTAAATATTATAAAGTCGGACGCGCGCTATACTAGGGCTAATTATATTAGAGCTAAACGGGCTACTAAGGCTCTCGTGGCCTAGAAACGCCCTCGCTAAACCTTCTAGTAAGGTGCTACAAAAGCTACTATATGAGATAACTCCTTAACCTAAAAGGTCGACCTTCTAGCAAGGTATTGCGAACGCTACTATATAAGAGGTAACTCCTTAACTAAAGAGGTCTTTCCTAAGAGGTTCTCATAGCTAGAAGCATAAGAAGCTCTACTGCAAGCAGGGCCTTATGCATAATGTAATTATAATAGCTTCTTATTAAGCCTAGGGCTCTTATAATTAGCTATTAAAAGCTAAACCTTATTACTTATTTAATACTCCTCTATAGGTATCCTATACTAGTTTATATTCTCTTTATTATATTATTAAGTAGCTATAATATTTACTTAAATAAAGTCTACTACCTCTTATAATCTTATTACTAAGAGGGTAGTTACTATATCCCTAGAGGGTATCTCTTCTATTATATTATTTATTATAAGTATAGGGTTTATATAGTACTTATATTCTAAGAAGAATAGCGAGAGCTTAGTTATATTATTAACCTTATTATAGAACGCTAGCTAAGTAGCGGGTAGGAGCTATCCTTAGTTATCCTATACCTAGGTTATAAATACCTATAGGATAGCTTATATCTCCTAGTTTTACCTCTTAGTATTACTATTAGTTTATAAATAATATATAGTACTTAATACCCTCTTTATATTAGTAAGGTAGTAGAATTTAGCTTAGAAGTAGCTTACTTAGTTAGACCTTTAATTACTAATAATACTACTTAGGAACTTATAGAACTAGAAGTATAAAGTAAGGAACTAGTAAGTATAAGCTTCTATCTTTATAATACCTATCTCTTCTAATATTACTAACTTACCTAGCTTATTTACTATAACTTATAAGTATTAGCTAGTATTATCCTTTATAAGTAATAAGTTTATAATAAAGTCTATTAAGAGGTCTAAGTATAACTAGGTAGGTACTAGTAGGGGCTTTAAGAAGCCCCTCTTAGCTTACCTTTAGATATATATCCCTCTATAGATATTATAATTCCTAATAAATCTCTATATTATTTATAATTATCCTAGCTAGTAGAACTACTAGCTTACTATTTCTAGCGTGCTATTATAACCTAGGTAGGTAGTTATACTTAAGTTATAGCTCTATTAAATAATCTTTATATAGAGCTTACTTAGTAGGTTATTATTATCCTCTCTACTAAGTACCTATAGCCTCCCTCTAAATATTAGCCTTTTCTAATTATTAATATTATACTTACTAATTTAAACCTTAGTTTTAATATTTAATAAGAAGCTCTAAAGCTAGTAAGTAACTATATAGTATATAGCCTTATATATTATATCCTTTTTTATAGTTTCTAACTATAGCGCTTATAGGTTAGGGTTACTCTTAAAGACTATAATATCTAGGATATTAGTATAGCTCTTCTAACTTCTCCTTACTAGAGAGCTAGCTATAAGGTCCTTATAGGGGTAAGTATAGTCTAGTATTAGCTATAAGAACCTCCCCTATTTCTACTTATTATCCTACTCTTATAATATATCCTATTCTCTCTAAGAGAGGGCGTTAGGGGCTACTACTTCTTTACTAGGGTAGTATTTAATAATAAAGTTATATTAGGATAGCTCCTCTACTTACTAGCTCTAGCGCTCTATAAGGCGCTATTTCTTTATAAAATATTTAAGCCCCTAGTAATTAGTTAGTACCTTAAAAGTAGTTATATTATATAGCTCTACTCTCTATATATATAAGTAAGAAAGAACTACTAGGAGCTCCTTATTATAAATAGAGTAGTTATACTCTATAAGTAAGAGCTTCTATAAGTAGAACGCTATAGGATACTAAGTACCTTCTAAATTAACTTATAAAAATACCCCTCTTAATATAAATCCTAAATAGTTAGTTTTAATAATAATCTTATCTTTTAAATTAAACTAATAGAGTACTAGCTAGGTATTAGAAAGCTATTTAAGCTATAAAAAGGCTTATTCTTAGTTATCTCCCTATTAGAATATTATATTCTTCCTAATAAGTAATATAAGTAGTTTAATAATATCCCTATACTCTAGTATAAATATATTATAATAGATTATAAACCCTAGGAAGCTCTAGACCCCTTTTAGGGAGGTAGGGGGTAATTACTTAGTAATCGCCTAGAGTTTCTTAAGGTTATAGGAAAGACCCTCTCTTATTATTATTATAAGCCCTATATACTTAACTCTCTTAACTAAGGGTATATATTTTATAAGGTTAAGGTTTAGCTCTATTCCTACTAGCCTCTAGAGGACCTCCTAGACTTTCCTCTTATAGTCTTCTTTTATTCTATTAGAGTAAATTAATGTATTATTTATATAAGTAGTAATAAAGTTATTAAAGAAGTCCTATAGGGTATTATTAATATATTACTAGAAGCTAGTAGGGGTATTATAAGAATACCGAAGGTATATCTTTAAAAATTCTATAATAATCTTATAAGGGTTATATAAACCTTAATAAATAACTATTAAGTTCGGAATTACGCCGCAGCCCCTTCGCAAAAAGACTATAATAAATTCACCTAGTTTATAGGTATAATTTAGGAAATACTATATAGGTATTTTAACTTATACCCTCTACTAGTTAAAGAAAATAATATAAGAACCCTATATATTCCCATTACTTATAAGCAAACCCTCGTATAAAGTCGGATACGCGCCGCACTAGGGCTAATTATATTAGAGCTAAACAGGCTATTAAGGCTCTCGTGGCCTAGAAACGCCCTTGCTAAACCTTCTAGTAAGGTAAAAGCTATTATATAAGATAACTTCTTAACCTAAAAGGTTAACCTTCTAGTAAGGTGCTAAAGGTAAATACTATTATATAAGAGGTAACTCCTTAACTAAAGAGGTCTTTCCTAAGAGGTTCTTATAGCTAGAAGTATAAGAAGCTCTACTATAAGCAGGGCTTTATACCTCTCCCTCTTCCTTATCTAACCTATAATAATTCCTTAACTATATTAGTACTAGACCTTATATATAAAAACGCTAAGCCTGCGCGAGGTATACCTTTTAATACTAATAACGCACGAGAGCTTATTAGAGAGTTTAATATTAATATAATTAATAAAACCCGCTCCTTTTTTAATTACTTTATTATATATAGAGAGTATATTATTAATATAGCCCTTAAGAGGGCTCTTATTAATACCCCTAGAGGGGATATTTATTATTATATTATAGCTAAGTAAGTAGACTTAGTAATAGAAGCTAGGTAGGTTATTATATACCCTATAGAGTAGCCCTTCTTTAAGCAGGTCTTCTATACTATTAAGGTAGAGGTAGCCTAGGCCCCTTAGGGGAATATTAGTAAGTATAGCTTATACTAACTACTTTAATATAGAGAGAGTATTACTAATAATAATATAGCTAGCGGATAAAGCAGTAATAGAGGTAGTATTTAATAGTCGTATAGGTAGTATATAAGAGGAAAAAGTAATAGTTTTATAGTTTAAATAATTAAAAACTACGTTATTATTAATATAAAGTTAAAGATCGTGAGGCTATCTAGTATAACGGGTATATATAAGTGCGGCTATAGTTAGGAAAGGCAGTTAGTAAGATCACGTGACCGAAGGCTATGTATTATTAGGAGGCGCGGAGTTAGAAGGTCTGTTGCACTTAAGTAGGTAAAATTACTATGTAGTGGCCAGAGGCCACTATAGTATATATAGTTATATACCTATATAATATCTCTTTAATAATACTTTAATAACTATAAAACATAAATAATAACTATAAAAGTACTTCCTTCATGGAATAAATACTTTAAAAATCTAGATAAATTCTAATAATAGCAATAACCTTATATACATATTTACAATCCTTAGCTTTATAGCTATAAATATACAGAAATTGCGCACGGACCACATAGTAATCTAAGCGCGATTTCTACTTAATAAGCTACTACTTTATAGTTACGTTTTAGAATATCTTACCCCTTACTTCACGAGGGTAGGATTTATAACTTAGAGATAATAATAATAACATTATTAATATTTAACGATTTCTCTATTAATTAATTCGAGGAAAAATACCTCTTTATACTTAAATATATTAGCTTTTATTATAATATCACTTAGCCTATTAATATCTATTATTCAGGCTATTTTACTACCCCTTTTGCTACTTATATACCTATTCTTATAGGTTATAAGCCTAGCTCTAACCTTTTTAATAACCTCGCACCTATTTAACCTTCTCCTTACTATAATAAGCACCTTAAGCCTATTCTCTTTATTAAAGTTACCTATTTAAGGTATACTTTTAAAAGATATAGCCTTTATATACCCTACGCTAAACTAGAAATACTAGCTAGACTAGTTTACTAGTTAAAAGATTAAAGCCTCCTACAAGAAGCTATTTAGGACCTATATCGATTTGATTATACTACTATTAATACCTCTATTACTATAAAACGAGACGATATTATAGTAAAACTATTTAACCTTACTCCCCTTAATTATATCTTCGAGTTATCCCTAAGCCTATATAAGTCCTAGTTTATCTATATTTATACCGCTATTCGAACGAGGCCTAATATAGGCTATATACTAGATATTATCCTAACTATAGAAGGTTTACCTACTAGATAGTCTTCTATAGAAGAGGATTAAAAGAGGAAGAATATTCCGAGTTAAACCTATAACCTCTAGGTTTTAACTATATATATATAATAACAAAGCTATAGTTAATACTACTAAGCTATATAACTATCTTATCTTACTATTATAATCTATATACTATATTAGAGCTTATATATTATACTCCTAAAGTTATTATAATATCTTATTTAAAAGTATAGCTTCCTAAGCTTTCTAGATCTAATAACTATAAAGTCTAGTCTATACGTATTAAGGCCTTACTTATTAAAAAAGATATAACTATAGACTTATCTAAGCCTATAGATAATAATAATATTAATCCAAATAATAAGGCTCTAAGTTATATATAGCTATTTTATAATAATAGGCCCCTAAGGGTTATAAAAGATAATATAATAGCCTACGAGGCTTAGAAATATCTTAAAGACCTATATAAGCCTTTAGGGTTTACTAACGAGTTCCTAACTTATAAAGAGTTATTTAATACTACTTTAAGTAATTTTAACTCTATAGAAGAATATATAAATAAAATAAAGAAACTTATAGATAGCCTAGTATATAATAAGCTTAAACTACCTAATTAGGTAGTTATAGCATATATATTAAATAGCCTAGACAAAGAGTATAATAGTTTTATAACTACTATTACTTAAGGCCTTAGGGCTAATAAGGATACCTATACGCTTAATAGTCTATTCTCTAATTTATTAGACGAATTAAGACGTAAAGGTAAAGTAGTAAATTTTACTACTAATAATAATAAATATAAAGATAGAAATAAGGTTACTAAAAAGCCTTAGAAAAAACATAAGGGTCTATACTATAAAAGCTATAAAAAGACTAGCTATACTAAGGATAACTGTAAGAATAGGTATATAGGTAGCAAAAGGGGCGGTAAAACAGCCTGAATAATAGATATTAATAGGCTGAGTAATATAGTGATGAAAGCTGATAAATTTAAGCATAAGGAGGGATTTTCCCTAGGATTAATTGATGGTATTAATGATGTTATTATTGATGATATTGTTAATGATAATATTAATGATGTTATTATTGTTTCTAAGTTTATAAATCCTGCCCTCACGAAGTAAGGGGTAAGATATTCTAAAACGTAACTGCAAAGCAGTAGCTTATTAAGCAGAAATCGCGCTCGGATCACTATGTGGTCCGTGCGTAACTTCTGTATATTTATAGCTATAAAGCTAAGGATTATAAATATATTAAGCTCGGAATTACGCCGCAGCCCCTTCGTAAAAAGACTATAATAAATTCACCTAGTTTATAGGTATAATTTAGGAAATACTATATAGGTATTTTAACCTATACCCTCTATTAGTTAAGGAAAATAATATAAGAACCCTATACATTCCTACTACTTATAAGTAAACCCTCTAAATATTACTATATAAAGTCGGACGCGCGCCGCACTAGGGCTAATTATATCGGAGCCGAACGGGCTATTAAGGCTCTCGTGGCCTAGAAACGCCCTCGCTAAACCTTCTAGCAAGGTAAAAGCTACTATACGAGATGACTCCTTAACCTAAAAGGTCGACCTTCTAGCAAGGTGCTGCGAACGCTACTATATGAGAGGTGACTCCTTGGTCGGCAAGATCACGTGACCGAAGGCTGTGTATTGTCAGGAGGCGCGGAGTTAGAAGGTCTATTGCACTTAAGCAGGTAAAATCACTATGCAGTGGCCAGAGGCCATTATAAATATATATATATATAAGGTTATTGCTATTATTAGAATTTATATAGATTTTTAAAGTATTTATTCCATGAAGGAAATACTTTTATAGTTATTACTTTATGTTTTATAGTTATTAAAGTATT
>JAVHLU010002067.1:0-21839 GCA_036785755.1 Colletotrichum ledebouriae
CTTCTTAGAAAAGATTATTACTAATATTATATTACCTACTACTAAAGAGAAAAGAGGAAAATACTTATAAAAAGGGATAATATTAATTTTATACTTAGATATGCTTTAAGTTTAGCTTTATAAACCTATTTATATATTATTCGCCTCGATTTCTTATTATAAACCTAACTAGCTTCTTATTCCCTTTTTCTTTTTTACGCCCCCCCCCCCCCCTATATTATATAAATATATCTAGAAATCCTATTTTCCTACTTTAATTTATAACGTAAAGCCCTAAGTAGTCTATAATCTCTATAAGGTTAAACTCTAGAGGTAGCTCTATTATAAAAGGGTAATAAGGGTATATAAACCTAGCTTTAGGGTAATATTCCTAGGCCTATTAATAGTATTTATTATAAAGGAGCGAGAAGTTAAACTTAGCTATAGCTATAACTATTATATTTATTAGAATTTAAAACTATAGGTTTTCCTTAATACTATTAAACTCTCTATTCCTCCTTACCTTATTATTATACTTAATTCTATATTTATAATACTTATAAATACTTAGAATATTATATAAGTAACTCTCTTAAGTTTTATAGAAGAATTAGTTAGTATAAGGAGTACTTAGTATAGAGATATATTCAAAGTATAGTTCGTAGATATAAACGCTAGTTATAGGGTTCCTAGTAGTATAAGCCTGCTCTTTATAATAAATATAGGGTACTATATTATAACTACCTTAGGATTAAATAAATAAGCTATATATAGCTACAACACGCTAAAAGACCTTTATCTCCTATAAGCTAATAAGGAAAGTAGTAGAGGTATAGATAAAGACTTAATAGTAGAATTCTCTAGACCCCTTAGTTACTCTAAATATTTATTTAAAGTCCTATTTACTAAGATAAGCTTTCTAAAACGCTAGCCTTATTACCTTAGTAGTCTTATTAGAGAATATCTATAATATAAAAGCTACCTCTAAGTATTTATTACTAGGGATATTAAGTTAAAGCTAAATAAAGCTTATAGCTACTTAAGAATTATAATTATTAGCTAGAGAGTATAGGGATATTAAAAAGAAGGGAAGGAATACCTAAAGTTAGTTATTAGAGTACTAGATAAAAAGAGATATATTATCTTTCTTTATTTTAAGTATAAGGATATTAGAACTAAGGACCTAAAGGGTTATTACTAATAGGAGATAATAAGGGCAAGGTTAATTAGTATTTTTAATACCTAAAATAAGGAAGTTATAATTAGTTATAATAAAAAATATAATTTATAGATATAAGAGAGAAAGTATAAAGGGGTTAAATAAAGATTAAAATAGCTAGGTAAAGGTAGTTATTATAAGAGGAGAAATTAATAGTAGAGGATAGAGGAGAATATTTATTTAATTTATAACTAAGCTACTCGTTTTAATAGCTATTACTAACTATTATTTCCTTTATTCTTTCCTTATATATAATAACTCTAATTTATTATTTAATTTATTATAAGTTTTTTATCCTAAGTTTATTTTATTTTATTAAGATTAAGGAGGGTAAGGGAGGAGAGTTAATTATTCCTTTTATAAGCTACTAATAAATTACTATATTATTAAAGTGATTAGTAGATATAAAAATATACTCCTAACCCCTTAGGCTCTCTAGTTTCTCTCTCTCCTATATATAGTTTATTTACTTTTAAGCTTAATTTATTTACTAACTATATAATAGTAATTACTATACTATAGCTCTTTCTTTTCCTTTTAAATATTACTTCTATTTAGCTCTTTAGTTTATAAATTACTTATACTTACCCTTTTTTAACCTTTCTCTTAATATATTATAATAGGGAAAGTTATTTTTTATAATAATAAAGCGTTAGATATATATATCTAGGAGGGCCTCTGGCCACTGCATAGTGATTTTACCTGCTCAAGTGCAACAGACCTTCTAACTCCGCGCCTCCTAATAATATATAGCCTTTAGTTACGTGATCGTAACTCTCCTAATTATAGCTATACTTATACGTGCCTATAGCCTCACGATCTTTAACTTTATATTAATAATAACGTGGTTTTTAATTATTTAAACTACGAAACTATCGACTTTTCCTCTTGCGCACTACTTACGCTGCTAATACCGCCTCTATTACCGCTTCGTCCGCTAGAAGTCGTTACTATCTTTATAGTCCTCTTGTTCGATCGGGTTAGCTAACGCCTTCGTAGTAGCTATGCCGTCGTTAGTAACGCTCTCTCTATATTATAGTTAGCGCAAGCTATACTTACTAACCCCTAAGGGGCCTAGGCTGCCTCTGCCTTAATAGTGCGGAGGACCTGCTCGAAGAAGGGCTACTCTATAGGGTGCGTAACGACCCGCCTAGCTTCTACTACTAAGTCTACTTACTTAGCTATAATATAATAGTAAGTATCCCCTCTAGGGGTATTAATAAGAGCCCTCTTAAGAGCTATATTAACGATATACTCTCTATATATAACGGAGTAATTAAAGAAAGAGCGGGTTTTATTAATTATATTAATACTAAACTCTCTAGCGAGCTCTTATACGTTATTAGTATTAAAGGGCGTACCTCGCGCAGGCTTAGCGTTTTTATATATAGGGTTTAGTACTAATATAGTTAAGGGATAAGGAAGAGGGAGAGGTATAAGGCCCTGCTTATAGAGCTTCTTATACTTCTAGCTATAAGAACCTCTTAGGAAAGACCTCTTTAGTTAAGGAGTTACCTCTTATATAGTAATGTTCGTAGCACCTTGCTAGAAGGTTAACCTTTTAGGTTAAGGAGTTATCTTATATAGTAGCTTTTCTAGGCTACGAGAGCCTTAGTAGCCCGTTCGGCTCTGATATAATTAGCCCTGGTGTAGCGCGCGTCCGACTCTGTGATATTTAGAGGGTTTGCTTGCGAGTAATAGGAACGTATAGGGTTCCTATATTATTTTCTTTAACTAGTAGAGGGTATAGGTTAAAATACCTATATAGTGTTTCCCGAATTATACCTGCGAACTAGGTGAATTTGTTATAGTCTTTTTGCGAAGGGGCTGCGGCGTAATTCCGAGCTTAATATATCTAGGAGTTAAGATCCTTAAACCTTCCTATCTTTAAAATTAGACTTTTAATAAAGCTTATACCTAATAAACTAAGTATAAGTAGGTTTTAGGTATAGGGATAAAATAATAGAGATATCTTAAGCTTTAGACCTCTTAATAAGCTTAGTTACTAGCCTTAGCTAATTAAATATAGTATACGCCTTCTGCTTAGGAAGGATAATATCCCTAGTTAGATAGACCTTTTTAATATAGTATTAAAATATATCCTTATTAAGTATTAGAATAAGACCTTAGAAGTAATAAAGAAGACGATTTGCCCTTTATACTTATAGTAAGTTATAGCTAGTATATTTAATACTATTAGTATACTTAAAATAATAACTCTAATATATACTAAGGATATCTTAGTAATTACTCGTTACTTTATAAGGCTTACTAAGCCTAGCTAACTACTCTACTTTTAAATAATTAGAGGTATAGAAAACGATTTTAAAGATAGAGATATAAGAGATATTATAGTTACTTAAATTAAAGCTAAATTCCCTAATATACTCCTTATTTATCTATAAGCGCTTAAGTCTATTTAAGTAGTTATTATAGGTCTATTAATTAACTTATAAGATAGGAGAAACTAGTTTTATAATAATTAGTAGTTAAAGAGAGGAGCTAAAGGATAACTTTAGACTCTAATACTTATTACTAGGAGCTTTCTACTAAGATATAAAGCTAAGTAAGGTTTAATAAGATAGCTATACCTAATTAGACTTTAATATATAGACCCTCTACTATAAGCCTCTAGTTTTTACTTTATTAATTAGCTTAGGTCCTTTATATAGATTAGAAGCCTAGTACTTCTAAAGTAGCTTATTAAGATAAGGTATTAAGCTTAGATTAATTATTTATTAATAGCTTTTACTAATAAAATACCTCCTAAAAGATACTAAACCTAACTTAGAGTAGATAGATTTTTATATAATTAATATTTTAAATTAAGAGATAAAGATATTATAAAAAGAATAGCTTAAGAAGATATTAAATATTAAATAGCTAAGTATACCCCTTAATTTATAAACTTAGAGGTTTCCTCTTTAAATAGAATAGATATTAACCTATTAGTACTTAAGAATACTAATTTATAAATTAATTTAATAGTTCTTATTAATTTAGAAACGTTAAATAGAGAGGAAGGATTATTAAAAGAACTAAATATCTAGAATATAAGAAGAAGGAATAACTATAAGAAGTAGAAGAGGGATTATAACTTATAGTAACTAGCTAACCTTATAAAGTATCTTAACTACCCTAGGTTTATAAAACTATCTATATTACCCTACTTAGCCCCTACTACCCTAAGAGATATTATATTTTACCCTATTAATACCTTAGTAGTATTTAATACTATAAGACTTAAAAGGAACCCTATACTAAATAAAAACGAGCCCGTATTAGTAGTCCTATAGTATATATAATAAAGCTAAGAATCTGCGAATTACTTAATAACCTAATATAGAAGAGGGTTACCTATTATAACTTTAGCTTAGGTAGAATATCTATTAAACCTCTATAATACGTAAGGAAAGCTTATAAGATAAGAAGACTTAGATAATTTAGAGGTTATAGCCCTTTTTAGGTTTATAATTAAGGGCTACCCTTATAATATCTATACTCTAATCTATAAACTAGCCTAGTAACCTAGGAAAGAAATTAATAAAGCTTCTATAAAGCCTAAAAGGGTAGAGGTAAAGAATCTTTAGGATATTACTAGAGCCTTCTTTCTATTAAACTATAATAATTATTACTAGGCTATAATCTTTATAAACTAGTCGACTAGCTACTACTTTTATTATAACTCTATATAGGACTAGAATAGTAATTAGCGCTTCGTTAAGGCTATATAGGACCTTAATACGTAGTATTATAAGATAGGAGCCCCTTAATAACTCTAAAAGCTCCTATTAATTAATATCTATATAGTTAATTTAGTTTAGTAGAGGGATAGATTTATATAGAGCCTCTAGTGCGTTAAGTAAGCTAGAGCTTTAATTTAAGAAGGGTTATTATTACTACGATTTAGTAGGATAACCTTAAATAATAGTATATTATTCTCTAACTTTAAAATCCCCTTAGTTACCCGATATATATCTATAATTACTATAAAGTTCTATAACTTAACTATTAATAATAATATAGCTCTATAAGATACCCTATTAAGCTAAGAAGACTTTAAGAAAGTACCTTTCTTTCCTCTACGCCCTCTTACTCCTTTACTTATAGATAGTAATATAATAGACTTTAGAAATAATAATAACGTTATGCTATTTCCTATAGCAGATATTCCTTAGCTTATTTATAAATTATTAGTATTATCTAGGTCTACTTTATTTAAAATACTAGATAATAAGCTTAAATACCTTAGACGCTAGCTTTAGTTATAAGTCTTATAAATACTAAGTTATAATATAACTATTAAGCTACGCCTAAGAACTATACTTATAGATATACTATTATATCTTAAGAGACCTAGTCCTTTAGAATAGTATAACTATAGCTATATAGACTACGTCTAGTAGAGAGTTAACTAGTAAGATTAGACCGAGTAGAACACGCCCGAGGGAGCGTATTATTATAACTTCTTACGCTTAGTATAGTAGAGCGGGTAGTTTTAGCTATTTTAAGGGTTAGAGTAGGATAAGGAGTATAGTAAAGAGGAAGAGGTAGTAAGGCTATTCTTAAGATATAACCTATAGTAGAAAATAGTTAAACTTAAGGGACTTTCTTAATAATAGGATTACTTACTTAGAAGATATTATTAATAGAATAAATCTATAAATAGAGTTTATTTACTATTTTTATAAAGTAGTTTTATTTATTTTTTAAGATTCTCCTTTATAATATTATAAAGAGTCTTAAGGGGATAGTTAGAATAAGATAAGATAGACTTAGTTATATAGCTTTTAAAAAGCTCCTTTAATATATAGACCTATTATAAGAGGACTATAGAGTAGAGCGTAGAGGAGAGGAGCATAGCGGATAGGAGTATTAGTTATATATTATTATAATAAGTACCTTAATAATCCTATACCTCGTTTTCTAGTATTTTCTTAGTAAATACGCGCCTAATTTAGATAATCTCTTTTAATTAGATCTACGAATTATTCTATATATCTTTTGAGCCTACTTTTAATACTTTTACCCGTTTATAGGTAGAGTTATGTTATTTATTGTTTTTTATAGTTCCTACCCGTTCTAGCCCTTCTCACTATACTCTATAAGGGTAAGAACTACTAAAATAATAAGGGGGGTAATAAGGGTTTATCTAAGAAATCTAATATAGCCCCTAGCTACCTTACTAATATAATAGTAGTTACTTTCTATATAGCCCTCTTAAACGAGGTTAAGGATAATATAATTAACTTAAATAAAGAGTACCTAAGTATTTTTATAACCCCGTACTTAAGACCCTATATACTATATAAGTCTATAGTCTTAGATAACTATAGAGGGATATACCTTATGAATAATATGTTCCTATATATCCCCTCCTTAATTAGCTATTATAGTAGAGAATACGTTAATTCTAGAATAGCTTTATACCTAATTATTATAAAGAGCACGCGGATTATTAAGAACGCTCTTAATAGCTTAAAAGGCGTAAATATAGAGGACCTTATACTTTATAATATAGGATATATAGAGAACTTTTATATTAATATTATCTCTAAAGTACTACTTTAGAAGATAGGTATTTAGTTTTTAGGGTATAACTATATACTTTACTTTAGAACTTATAATAATAGCGTTATAATTAAGAAACTTATTACGAAGGTAAACCTCGCTTTTTTTAAATATAAGCCTCGTTCCTTATACTCTATTCCTAAGCGGATCCCCTAAAGTATTAATACTATTATTAATAATATAAACTATATACTTATAATATATAAGTATACCTCTTTTATACTACTACTAAACCGGAGCGATAATACGATATTATAGTACCTCTAAAGTAGCTACCTTAGCCTTAAGGCTCTTTAGTAGCTAGTATATACTACTTAGGGGGTAAGGATTAAGGGCCTAACGCGCCTATAGCACTAATACTACGTAGTTATATATACTAAATAGGTAATCTTAAGATAAACGTTAGAAAGTAAGGTAATACGCCCTTACTATAGGATTATATAGGATCTATTTAACTACCCTAAAGGCTTTAACTAGAACTAGTAGCTCCTTATTATTAAGGATAAATATACTAATTAGCTCTTTATATTTCTATGCGTTAATAAGACCTATAGTAGCTTTATACTCGCTCTATATATATTTAAGTAATAAGTGTCTTAATAGAAGGGACTTTCTATTTATAAGATTAGATAAGACGTTAAGAGGTTAGTAATTTTACTTATAAGCTACTCGGGATATAAAGATTAGACCTATATAGAAAGAATAGAGGTTAAAATAACCCCTCTATATATAAAGAAACTAAATAGTAGAGGGAAACGGGCTAGTTAGGAAGTTATAACTTAAATAATTAAGATACTTATTATAGCTAGCTTACTTATAGAACTATAAGCTAAGATAGTACTAGTAGCGACGACGCTTTATAATATAAGCCTATTTAAGCGCTATAACTAGCGTTCGCTACTATAGATCGAAGAGGAGTAGTTCTACTAGTACTTTCGCTAGTAGTAACCTAATAATAAAGCAGCCCTAACCTATAACCTTCGCCCTTACTAGGGATATATATATACCTATAGCTACTATATATACCCCCTTAAGAGGGAACGAGAGAGAGGAATTAATAAGAGAGACTTTAAGGTAGTACTATAGGGATATATTAGATACCTAGTAGGATACGTTCTAAACACTTATAACCTATAAGGTCTAGATCCCTATATTATAAATAGTTATTATTATATAGAACGTAACGTTTAATAAATAGACCTTCTATATAAAGGATAAGGTAAAAGAGGCTATTATAGAAGATATTATCCGCGAGATAGTAGAAGGGATTAAAGAGCTTATATTATAAGTTAACTTTGAACTTTAAATCCTAGGCGTTATAGATAAGAACGAAGCTATATTAATACTTATAACTAAATAGTTACTAATATTAACCCTCGTCCTTATAACTAAGTCTCTAAATAGAAGAATCCTAAAACTTCTAAAGGGATAGGTAAGTTAAAAAAGGGGGTAGCTATTATCCCCTAATCCTATACTAGAGCTAGATAAAAGCCTAGCTCTAATAGATAGAGTAATAGGTATAGTATATATATTAGAAATAAATTTATATATAAAGCTATTAGGGAAGTTAATTCTAAAAGGGAATAGATTAAGGATTATATTATAATTAAACTACTCCCTACTTTATAATATATTTCTGAAGTAAGTAAGAGTAATATAAATAAACCTTTAAATAGGAGGCCCTTAAATCTATTAGTATAGCTATATTAAAATAGAGAGGAGAGGGCTAATACTAAATAGAGGTCTAACTAGGTATATAACTAGGAGGGCTATAGCTAAACTTATTAAAGCTGATAACTATATAATTTACTACTTAGTAATCTATAACTAGGAATAATAAAAAGCAAATCCCGCTCTAATTACTAGTTTTTACTCTAATACTATATAGAGTAGGAGCAGGTATCTAGCTTCTTTAAGACTTTTATATCTAATTAGTAGAAGGCCTTTTTAGAAGCTAGTATAGGGTACTATACGCTCTATAGCTATATTTATACTACTATTTATAGCGCAGAGCCCGCTTATATAACTATAATAATCTATAAACGTCTTACTACTAATAACCTTACTAAGCTATCTTACTTATAGAAGGAACTTATAAACCTCCTATAAGCACTCTAAACTCGCTTTAAAGAAGTAGCTAAGGTTAAAATAGGTAAATTATAATAGATAGAAATATAGCGCGTTATTAATTAAGAGATAATAATAAAGAGATTAATCCCTTTAAAGTAGGTATTTACTTATAGATTTAATAAGGATAATATCCTTAATTAGTATAAAGTAAGGAACCATATTTAAGGCGATTAATAAGAGAAGTCGCCCCTTGAATAGATATATATAGCAACCCTCGCTACTTATACCTTTAAGGTAGTAATAGTAATTACTATATAATTTAACCTCGAAGTTAAATAATTCGATATTATTAATATATTCCTAAATACCTCCCGGGACTTAAATAAAGACCTAATTATTTATAAGTTACTAGATAGTTTTAAGAAGCTTAGAAAGTATATTAAACTACGCTACGCGCTCTATAAGCTAAGGGATATATTACTACTCTAGTATAAGGAGTTCTCCTTAACCCTTTAGTATCTAGGCCTTATACCTATAAATAAAGACCTATATCTCTTCTAGTTAACTAAGAAGAGGGTTCTTATTATTTTTTATATAAATAACTTCCTTATCCTATTTTATAGGAACTATAAAGAAGTAGTATAGAGGGTAATTACTAGCCTAAAGGAAGTATATAAGTTAAAAGAATGAGGCTTAGTTAAGTACTATCTTAGAATTAGAGTTATTTATAACTAAGCTATATAAAAAATATACCTTTCTTATAACTAATATATTAAGTAGGTTATAAAGAAGTTTAATTTACTTAACTTAAGAGCGCTAGTAACCCCCCTTTTAAACTTACTACTCCTAAAGAGTAAGATAATAATAATATTATTAGAGGTAAAGAGTTTCTAAGAGAAGATTAGCTCTATACTCTATACTACTAATATAATCTAACCTAATATCGCCTTTATATATTCCCTACTCTTGAGATTCCTAATAAACCCCGCTCCTTATTACTACGCTACTACTAACTAGGTTATATAATACCTATATTATACTTATTACCTTATAATACGCTTTAGTAACTCAGGGGGTAGATAAGTACTACTAATTATAAGTAATACTTTATTTATAGATAATAAGGAGATATAGAGGTTATCTTAAGGGTATATAATCTCGCTCTTTAGAGGACTAATCTAATAGAAAGCTACTTAATAAGCTATAGTTATAATATTAATAATAGAAGTAGAGCTCCTAAGCCTTAAATATACTACTAAGGAGATAATTACTCTTTAGAGGCTATTTAGGGATATTACTCTTAAACTTAGCGATATTTAGAAGATTTATTATAATAACTAATAGATAGTTCGTCTTATAATAAGTAAAAAGGAATAGATCTTAACTAAGCTATAGTATATTAATATTTAGAATATATAGCTATAATAAGAATATACTAGAGGATTATTTAGCGTAATATATATACTAATAAATAATATATTAAATAATAGTCTTATAAAGGTTCTTAACTATAAGAAGTTTAAATAGTTCTATTCGCTCCTTAATCTAAAAGATTTATAGAGAATAATTATAATAAATAAGGGATACTTTAAATAAGTATTAGAGGGCTAGTAGCGCCTAATTTTTAATTAATTTATAGCTTACTAGCTAGGGAGCTTAAAGTTATTCCTATAGGAGTAAAAAAAATATAATCTACCCTAAAGAGCTACTTTAAAACGCTAATTTTCTATTACTTAACCTTAGAGGATTTACTTATACTAATCTATTAGGATATTATACGAGGGTAGTAATACCTCTAGTAAATATATAATAATAAGACTATTAACTATATAGCGTACTATAGTAGCTATATTACTAGTAGGTAGATAAGGTATAGGTATACCCGCGCTAACTACTAGGGTTCTAAATAGAACTAGGGCGGGAGATAGAGTAATAACGCTATATATACTAAAACTACTTATTACCTTAGGAGCCCTACCTAAACCCTTATTATTACTACCTTTCTTTATTACTACGATCTCCTCTTTCTAGGTAGTAATAGCCTTGCGGAGCGTAGCTTTCTAATAAGCGAGGGTCTATAAGTTATATTAGAAGTTAGTTATAAAAACAAAGTATATATAGAACCTTATCTTTCTAACTACTAGGTCCTTTAAAGTCTTAGCTTTAGTATATTAGTAGGCTATAATAGTAATAGGGGTATTTATCTATTAATAAGATACCTTACCCCTATAATAGTAGTTATACTTACTTACTATACTAAGCGAGTACTTTCTATCTAATAAGCTTAAGAGCTTACTTAAAATATACTAAAAATAGCGCTTATTAAATAGGGGTACCTACTCCACCTCTATACGTCTACTAGGGGAAAGAGAGCTAAGAGGGGGCTCTAAACTACCCTTACTAATACCCCCCTCCTTATCTATCTCCTTAGGGATTATAAATATAATAAGGTTAGTAATATTCTACTAAATAGTTATAATAATAAAGGGATTATAACTTACTAGGAGCTATCCTCTTAAACTACTTAGGAGAGTAACCCCGGGGCCTCTTAAGCTATAAACCCTTATTCTTAGAGCTACTTATTATAAGTTATTTCTACTTCCTTCTACTTATTATATAATATATTAGTATATTATATATTAATAATAAGAAGGAATAATATATATATAACCTTATTATTACTCTCTAGGGGAGGAGAGCGCGCCCCTCTACCCCTAGCTTTATTCTTACCTTTAGTAGCGCGCGTCTTCTTAAGGGCTATAGCTTAACTAGTCTTCTTATTAGGAGGTATTTATAAATATATTAGTATATTATAATAGCTTTAAGATCGTTATATAATATAGGTATATATATACGCGCGCGTATAATAAGGTTATTATTAGAACTAAAGTTAGGTATATATATAGTTATTATATTATATATAGAGAAGAGTTAAGAAGGTAGGAGGGTAGCTAGGTTATTTTATTAAGAGTTAATATAATAGTAGCTACCCTACCTAAGCTAATAAGAGACGATAGATTTTACTACTATTAGTAAGAGTTAGTAAATAAAGGGTATTATAATAATAATAGTAATAGTTATAAAAGATAGAAAACTACGACTATTTACGCTTTACCTATACTTAATATAAATAACTTTACTTTATTCTCTCTTTTATAAATAGGCTTATTAATAAGTTATTTATAGATATATTGCTTTATATTTTAGTATTTTAAGGGATACTACGTAGTTAGGCGCTTTTCTAGCTACTACTACGTCTAGCGGGGTATATTATAATACCTTTAGTATTACCTATTCCTAGTGTAGTATATAACTAATATTAGCTCTAGAATAACCTTTTTCTAGGGGTTATTCCTCTAACTATAGTTATAAATAACTACGTTATAGCTACTCTCGTTATAATAGAACAAGCTCTTTAGTAACTATAAATATAGCTATGGCGAATAGGATAAGCCGCAAAAGTGGAACCACAATTGCGATAGTATAATTACAGCTTATATATATATTATAATATACCCCCTTAGTTTTACCCTAATAAGCATAGAACTATAATACTTTTAACCTTCTAATTAGGTATATCTCGCTAAAGTCTAGGTAGTTAAGCTGCTAGGATTTAAACCTATAATACTAAGGTAGGGGACTTTAACCCCTAGGGTTAGGATTATATAAGCCTAAAAGACGTACCTAAACTATTCTAATATATAGTTAGGGTAGTATAGAGCTAGGCTTATAACTATAGCGAATAGGATAAGCCGCAAAAGTGGAACCATAATTGCAATAGTGCAATTGCGGCTTATATACGCATCACGACAATGGCCCTATAGGACGTTTCTCAACAGATTCGAAGTCGAGCAATCATGGATATGCTATTCGGCTCAACTTTGAGACCAATCTCTTCTATATATACTTAATCGAGAAACCTTACAAAGAAATTTATCACATTCGAATATCCTCGACCAACTTCATTACTCGAGCGGCTATTTGATATAATCATGGCCGTGCCTTGGTTTTGATGAATTCTCTGCGAATCCCGATGCGACTAACCGGAAGATGGTGAAGACTTATTTCTTCGCCCATGACTCCTGAACGGACAGATCAATCTCCTCCTGTCGCTTGTGGACTCGTACTTTGACAGGCGAATCAGCCTCGCAACTGAAGCCATACTCCATGGCCTGCGGCTTCTGGCCCTCGATAAAGTCAAAGTCATACCTGAGCAAAAGATGCGCCATGACTACTTGAAGGGTTTTCGTAAACCTTGTGGTCCCACATGCGTTCGGCCGAGACAAAGCCGGATGTCCCACAAGCAATCACAGTTCCGTCGGACAGTCCTCTTTCGCCTGGCGGTTCATTCCGACTAACCCAGTGGCCAGCACGTCGCCCAGTGATTACGAACACTGATGATCAGACCAGATAATATACCAATCTGTTTGGCTTTAAACGTTGGCTTTCCTTGAGAACACTGTCCATCAGCTTCATGTTGTGGAGTGAGTTCTTCTTCCAGCCCCCTTCGATGACCTGGATGATCTCCTCGCGCAAGGGCTGGATGAGTTCGGGATGCTGCATAACGTCGTACATGGCCTGCACGATGAGACCGGCGGTGGTGCGAATCGCGACGCTTCCCTGCATGGCGAAGACGCTCGTCTCCAGCCGACGACGGTGTGCAGCCACTCCATGTTCTGGCCCAAACGTTCGCCGTAGGAGATTCGCCCTGAAAGCCTGGAAACGGCGTCGAGGATGAGTTTCTTGAGAACGACCTCTTGTGATTCTGTCATCGGGCGCAATGACAGAAAGTGGGAATGAAACTATTAAACGCCAGTCATGTCATGTTACCTTTCTTATCCCCTGAGACTCCCGAATAATTATGTCCGCCTCATTGGCAAGAATAGGTATGGGTTTTCCTAGACGCAGGTGTCGATTGTAAGTCTCAGAATCTTCGCAGAGCGTCTCATACCACATATACTTACCCAGAGTCTCTGTCAATCTCAACTTGATGACATTCTGAAGTCTCTCGGCTGGGTGGCAAGCCTCCTTGTACGGATCAAAACCAGAATGGTGGCCTTGGAAATCCTATTCGACTTCGGGTAGGCTTACTGACCCCACAAGTGCCAAATGTAATAAAACCAGTAATTACTTAACTCGCAAAGGGCCTCTGTGAAACTGAACCGCTTGTCGTTACGAGTTTCTTGACCAACATCGGGAGGCAAGATGATACAGTCCCCAACGTCTGCCAGAACGCGCAAGGGCCTGCCCAACAACTGATTTGTTGAAAGATGGAGCTTCTCCCAGGTGTTGATGACAAAAAGTCCCACAACTCGAGCTGAAGACCATTCAAACAGTTTCTTAGGATTGAGGTATGGAAGCTTGGTGCCCCAATCCCTTGCGAAGGATAGAGACACAAGGAGCACCATCACACATGATTCTGCCAGACACCACGGAGAAGCGGACTTCCGCTGATTGGTACCAGCGTTACTAAAAGACGTGTTGTTCGAGACGTCCATGTTCGAAGACTGTCACTGAGACTGTCAAATTGACGAGGAGAAGGTTTGAGGATCTGCTAAATCAAGGGCAAACACGACGTATGCTGAGCTGTATCGGTGGTGGACGGACTTTGGCAGTCGTAGGCCGATGACCGGGGCTGAGATGTTCGGCCGGTTCTTGCGCTGAAACAGTCCGGCGCCGTGTCAACTGGATAGTGAGGCCCAGCGGATGTTTAGAGACGAAACAATAAGCTCCGAGCGAACGTTTTAGCCGGAGCTCGCGGGCAGCTTTGGGAAGACAAGATGCATCCCACCGGCGACGAAGTCGATTCTGGCAGCCATCTGCTGGACTGTAATCCCGGCCAAGGATCCATCCTAGACCTCGACATTGTTCAGCTGACTGAAAGATCTTGAGTATGTGATTGGGCATGAGGTTCATCCCTTGCAGCTGGTGAGATAACGTACCCGCACCATTAAACTAGAGAGCAGTCTTTCACGTTATGGCCTTGTCAATCGCCGTTGCGGCTTGCCGTTGTCGATTTGGCAGATTCGAAGACTGCAACCGCGGTCATCGATACGTGAGAGTCGGCGTAGATCCTATCAGCACTTGAAATGCCAATATTTTAAGAAGGGTCCAGCATGTCCAACCGTATCCAACTCAAAAAGCCCATGCAGCCTGTGGAAGCGGTCTCCCCCGCTTAGTGCAACTTTGGCAGGAGTGGATGAACAGGAAGACAGGGAAAAGATTTATTCTTGATGTTTTGTGAAGTTCAATATGTGTGATGTGAAAACCCAATTGCTCATGTTGGACATAGTCAGCCGCACTCTAGGTTGACGTCGGTGGCTGCTGATAAATCAGCCCAGGGCGGCCTAACCGAATTCACGCACAAAGTGTGCCAATTCACATCGGTCTAAATGCTGAAGGAGTAAGTAGATGAATTGTTGCACGCAAATAGCGTCTGCTCCGAAGATTCATTGAGCACATGGGATGTTGATGCTGGCCATGACCAATGAGGTAGCTCTTGAGCTCCCCATCTCCGTAGCAACTATCAAACTATGTGCGCCACACATCATCATCGGCCGAACTCGTCAATCTTCTGAAATATAATGGTTGCTGAGCTGTTCCTGACCGGGGGGTAACGCGGGGTCGCCTCCCAGACTTCTTCTAGAACACGGATTCAATATACTTTAGCTAACTTATATATATCCACCTCTATCTGATTTCTAACCCATCTCACCAAAATATTTTAAGTTACTTGCTCAATTTCCTTCCGGTAGACTGCAATCCACTAAACGTTCAACTACCTAAGATGGTTACGACCAGAAGTATGAAATCAGAAGACGACGAGAAGTAACCCGGGTCTCGTGAGAATAAAAGTCAGGAACAGGGAGGTCTGCGCATATATTAAGGTAATTATCACTACGGGAAGTTCGTTTACGAAGCCGAGCTGCTAGAGATAAAGTTAGTAATAGAGTATAACTATAGCATCTGCTATAAGAAAGGCTACCTCTAGGTCTTTCTAGCCGAAGGTAGTTAAGATACTCTAACTTATTATACTTTTAGGAAGAAGAGCCTAGCTTACGAGGTATATAGTATTTGAGAGATATGAGAAGGTCGTTACTTACTTATAAGTCCTTATAGTTCTGCCTAACTTATACTACTCCTATCCTGGCTGAGTTCGTCGGAGGAAATAGGCGAGCCTTTAAATATAAGGAGACTATTAGCCTTATTAATGCGAGGTTCTGATGTGAATATATAAAATAGGTGCGGGCTATCCAGGGTATTAATCCGTAGGCTTTGGAAAAATAGCTATAAGTACTTGCTAAAGCAGGAGTATTTATATAGATAAAATAGTCTAGATGTACGGTTCTGGCTAATAGCTCAAATATATAGTTACGATAGTGCTACCTTGGGAGAAAAGTACGCGCCTCCTAGGGTTAGCAATTACCCAGCCCGCGGGTCCCATAGGTACCCGCGAAATGGGTAGGTAGTTATGGGTAGTACCCATGGGTAGCGGGCATTACCTATAGGTACCTATAGGTTAAGTGGGTTTAGGTAATTAAGCCTATAGGTATAGTATAAATACTATACCTATAGGTTTAGGTAGCCTATAAGTATATACCTATAGGTAATTTATGTTTTTTATTAGAGTTTATAGATATCTTTTATAGTAATTAGCCTAAATAGCGGGTATATTATATATAGCTAAAATAACTATTACTATCTACTTACTTCTTAATACCCTTTATTTACCCTTATACCTTAAACTACTTATTATTATAAGGCTTGCTTACCTTAAGAATAGCCTTAACAAGTTTAAGGTTCTTTAGTATAATAGTAACGCGTTTAGCGTAAATAGTAATAAGATTAATTACTAAACTAATTAGTTTAATAAATTAAAATTAAGGGGATACTTACTCTTAAAAATACTAGAAAGAAGGCTCTCTATAGACTCTTATAGAGCGCTAATAGCTACTTTCTCCTATTAAAGGCTACTATTACTAGAGCTAATATTATAATAGATCTCCTTATAAAGTCGCTAGAAGGGGAGCTTAGGAAAAATAAGGTTAGTTAACTTCTAGTATATCCTAATCTTATAAAAAGCCTTAGCTAAAGTAAGTTAGTTTATAGCTATTTTTTATAGTAATCTTAGCTTATTACTAGGGTATTAATAGCGCTTCTTCTTCTAGGCTTAGCTAGGAGTAAGAGACTAGCTAGGGAGAGACTTTCTAGCTAACTTCTTAGTAATCTTAGTAGTATTAGTCTTCTTAGCTAAAGAAGGGTTAGTCTTCTTCGCTTAAGTATTTATCTTCTTACTAGTAGTAGTAGCTTTACGCTATATTTTTAAGCGCATAGAAGCTATAACTTAAGTAGAGATTAGTATAAATAATTACTATAATAATTAAGGATAAATTACTTATTTATAGTAGTAATAGTTATAGGATATAGGAGGAAGATAGTATTATTAAGGAAAAGTAATATTTTATATTTAATAACTTTTAATAACTAAATAGGAAGGAGTAAATATATTTATTAAAAGCTAATTATATAAATTATAAAGTTTATAAAAACTACTATAGATTACCTAAGTATCCTAAAAATATAAAACTAGGCTTATTAGATAGAGAATCTTCTAAATATATTACTAAAGAAGTTTTAAGTATTTTTATGTTTATATTTTTAAGATAAAAGAGGGGGAAACCGTAGTAATTAACGCGCTAGTATATAGACTACTTATCGCGTATTTAAATATTTTTTAATATTTTAAAGCTAGAAAAAACTTCTCTCTAAATAACCTATATAATTATAATAACTACTATAATAGTATAAGATAGCTATTATAAGTAAGGTAATATTATAATTTTCCTTATTAATTAGTATAGCTAGCTAATAATTTATATTAATTGGCAAGTTATATTATAAAATATCCTTAGGATATAATCGTAGTATATTCTACTTATTTTTATAGTAATCTTTTATACTAATCTATAATAAGCTAGCCGCTTAGGTCTAGTACTAGAGCGAAGCGGAAAGTAGAGTTAGATTATTCTAAGAATATAAATATATAAAAGTCTTACTAGTAAATTAATAATATAAATAAGGCCTAAAAAGAAGTTAATTACGCTAAGAAAGCTCTTAAGTAGTAAAAAGCCTATAAACTTAAAGCCCTTAAGGCTTTAAGTAAGTAGACTAATAGTTCTATAGCTAAACGCGCTAAGCTAGAGGCTTAAGAGATCTAATAAATTAAGGCTTACTAATAAGTATCTTTACCTATTAATTAAGTATATACTAATATCTCTATAGTATATCTAAGGGAACTTACTTAAACTAGCTTCTCGCTAGGATAGCTAGTCTAGCCTCTTCTAGCTACTATAATATTATAGCTAAAGATAGAGACGAGGCCTAGGAAGATATACCTATAGATAAGATTAATAAGGATATCTAAATAAATCTAGATAACGTTAAGGGTTTGCTTAATTTTAATATAGGTATTAATAAGAAAATACCTACTATTAATATCGCTAAGTAATCTGCTATAATTATTAATAAACTTATTAAGGTATATAAATTACTATAAATAATTACTATAATTACTAATAAATATAGGAAAACTATATCTAAGAGTATTACTTCTTCTATAATAACTAGGAAGTTATACTAGAGAGACTATATATTAAGGTTAAGCGCCTTTTAAATAACGCTACTTTTACTATAGCTATTATAAATAAGTATAGCCTAATTCAACTAGGCTATAGCTACCTAGTAGCTAGCGATATCTTTACTAAGGAGGAGGTACTTCTTTAGTTTACTCTCGCTAAATACTAATAGCTAAAGCGCCTCTCCTAGAAGAAGTAGAAATACCTAGTTCTTAACTCTTCTATTAAGAAGATTAAGATATAAGTAATATATTATTTTAGTAGTCTTCTATTATAATACTAATTTAAATAGGAACTTTACCTTAGTATACCGCCCTACCCTTAAGATATATAGTATTCTATATACTATAGCTAAGCGCTACTATAGTCCCTCCTTTAAGCTATTAGTTAAGGCTATATTTATTAAAATTACTAGCTAGGTAGTCTAGAGAGGTATTTAGGAGCTTATAGGCCTATCCTAGCTTTAGGATAACTTTACTACTTTTAATTAGGTAGTAAACTTTCTATTTATAATAAATAGTTTATTCTTAGCTATTCTATAGCTAATCCCCTTCTTCCTTAAGCTTAAGCTTACGCGGGATAATACCCCCTATAATTAGCTATAAGTTAGTAAGATAGCTTAGGAGCTTACTTATTAGCTTAACTTTTCGCTCTAAATAGAGCTTTATTTAGATTTAAGAATTAGTAATAGCATTAGGAATAGGAAGTAAGTAATTATATTATAATTATTATAGTAATTATTTAAAGTAATCTAAGTAAACTAAACTAATTTAATACTCTATGCTACTATTTTCTTTATTAATTCCTTTACTAAGTCTATATCCTTCTTTTATAAGGTTACGCGCTTAGTATAAATTATATAAAGATTTATATCTATAAATATTAATATACTTCTATAATAGGGAATTAAGATATCTCTTACTTTTAAATATATTAATAAGGAATTGCTCGCTAATCTTATAGAGAGCCTTAATAGCTTATAATTAGAATTAAATCTAATAGCAGTTTTTTAGAGGGAGGCTATATATTATTTCTTAAACTAATCTTATAAATATACTTCGCAGGATTAAAAGATTAGTTATCTTTTAGTATTTTTAAATCTTATAAAGTATAGTTATTATATTTCTTAGTAGTAGCTTAAGATAATAATTATATTACTTACTACTAGGTCTCTATTTATAAACTTTCTAGCGTTTAATAATCTAAACTAGCTTTTTCTAAGCTATTTTTAGCTACTATTTTTAGATTACTTATAGTAATTAACTAGTATCTATTCTTTTAGCGAACTTTATTATAAGATTCCGCTTAAGGGGTAGTAATTTAATCTTAGATTAACTACTAAGATCTAGGCTAGCCTAGGTAATATTTATTATATAACTTATACTCCTTTATAGAGTTTCTAGAATCTCTTTAACTAGCTGCTTCTAAGGCCTATTTTAATTATACCCCGCTTTTAATAATAGGCTCTAAATTAGTAGTAAGGAGCTCCCTATTTCTAGTAGAGAGCTCCTTTTAGATATAAGGCTAGTTAGTAAGCGAGGTATTAAAAGGTAAATATAAGTAGAAGATAAAAAAAAGATAAGGGGTTTAAATCTAACTAAATTTATATAATAAATAAATTAGTTAGAAACCCTAAAATAGCTACTTATATAATTATACTTTATTTTATATTTATATTTACTTTATAGTAATCTATGAATTTTCTCTCCTTTAGTATCCTTAGTTGCTTTATTATTAATAATAGCAAGTTCTCCTAGGTTAGACCCTTATAAGCTAGACCCTTTTAGATTAGATACTTCTAAACTACTCGAGGCTACCTAGCTTATAATAACTTATTACCCTCCTACTAGCTTATAGCTATAATTATAAATTATTATTTTTATTCTTAAAACTACTTAACTTTTTCTTATATTTTAGAAAACTCTATTATAATATCTTAAATAAGTTCTACTTAGAAAATATACCCTATAGTTAATAGCTACTAAATTAAAGCAAAAAGAAACTATAAAATTATTTTAGACTCTCCCTTATAGGACTTCTTATTAGGCGTAGTTCTACTAAGGCTATAATTTAATCTTAGGAGAGCTAAAGTTACTCTATAAATATTATTACTAATCTTTTACTTATCTAGTAATTAAGAACTCTAGTATAAGTACTATATAATAATATCTTAACTTAAAAATATACCTTTATACTTAGCGTAATAGAGGTAGTAAAATACCTATAAGTTAGCTAATATCTTTATAGTAATCCTTTATAGTAATTAGAATTTAGGAAGCTTATAATATACCTGCTTTAAACTAATAAGTATTAGTTTACTTTATTATTAGTATTAACCTTTCTCTTAATTTAGTTATAAATCTTACTTTTAAGAACTTTTATTTATATCTTAATCCTCTTTATTACTTACTATCTTAATAAACCCTCTAAAAACAGGTAGCTAAAGAAGCCTTATAGATCTAATAAATAGCTCTTTAGTTAATTCCTCCTAATACCTATATCTCTCTTATAATTAATATCTAGAGTACTCCTAGCTTAAAATACTCTCTACTTAGTATTCTTTATTATTTTATTAATTAGTAATAGAGGTTATAATAAGTGCTCCTTAGTGCTATTAATATAACTAATAGATATATAGTAATTAAGTAAGTAAGAGCTCTATTAAATCTCCTTAAGGGAATATACTAAAGGATATATAAAACTATTAACTTTTAGACTATTTTAGTAGATAACGCTAGTTCCTTTAAGCCTAAGGTTTTAGCCTAGGAACTTATAAAAGATTTAATATCTCTAGTCTAGCTAATATATTATATTTGCTATTTAGTATATATCTTTAATCTAATTATTAGAGCTATTTTTAAGGCTCTTTAAATCCCTATAATAGATATATCTATAAAGTCCTAGCTATTAACTACTCGCTTAAAGAATAGGGAAGATTCTAATAATAATAACCTATTTAGCTTAGATAGCTAAGATCTAGATACTAGAGATAAAACTTCTCTTAGTCTATTTAGAGATATTATTTAAAAAGTAAGTATAAATATTTAGAAATAATTATCTATATATTAATAATTCTATAGATTTAGTTACTAGCTATTTCTCTAAAGCTATCTAGTAAGAAGATATAAGAGTTCCTTAACCTCTAGAAATCTACTTAGAAAAACTAGCGACTATTATACCTACTTTATAATATTAAGATAAGATAGAACTCTACTATACTTATATATATTCGCATAAGAGAGCTTAAGATAATAATTTTAGCTTAGGTTAAAAAGCACTCTCTATATACCTAGTTTACCTTTACTAAGGCTAATTAGGAAGCTCTTAATATTCTCCTTAATATTACTAGCCCCTTTTTGCTCTTT